>CM042570.1:797500-835000 GCA_023630585.1 Cranoglanis bouderius | reverse complement strand
TAGTGTAAAAGTGCATTATATAAAGTATATAATAGTGTAAAAGTGCCTTATATAAAGTATATAATAGTGTAAAAGTGCCTTATATAAAGTATATAATAGTGTAAAAGTGCATTATATAAAGTATATAATAGTGTAAAAGTGCCTTATATAAAGTATATAATAGTGTAAAAGTGCATTATATAAAGTATATAATAGTGTAAAAGTGCCTTATATAAAGTATATAATAGTGTAAAAGTGCCTTATATAAAGTATATAATAGTGTAAAAGTGCATTATATAAAGTATATAATAGTGTAAAAGTGCCTTATATAAAGTAAATAATAGTGTAAAAGTGCCTTATATAAAGTATATAATAGTGTAAAAGTGCCTTATATAAAGTATATAATAGTGTAAAAGTGCATTATATAAAGTATATAATAGTGTAAAAGTGCCTTATATAAAGTATATAATAGTGTAAAAGTGCCTTATATAAAGTATATAATAGTGTAAAAGTGCATTATATAAAGTATATAATAGTGTAAAAGTGCCTTATATAAAGTATATAATAGTGTAAAAGTGCCTTATATAAAGTATATAATAGTGTAAAAGTGCATTATATAAAGTATATAATAGTGTAAAAGTGCCTTATATAAAGTAAATAATAGTGTAAAAGTGCCTTATATAAAGTATATAATAGTGTAAAAGTGCCTTATATAAAGTATATAATAGTGTAAAAGTGCATTATATAAAGTATATAATAGTGTAAAAGTGCCTTATATAAAGTATATAATAGTGTAAAAGTGCATTATATAAAGTATATAATAGTGTAAAAGTGCATTATATAAAGTATATAATAGTGTAAAAGTGCATTACAGTGTGTAATGTCATGTAATAGAGTGTAAAAGCATGTAAATGTAATAAAACTGTAATAAAACTGTCATGGAGTGTAAGTGTGTGAAATAAAGGTATAAAGGCTAAACGGTTTAAACGTAAATGTGTAAAGTGCGTTACAGGACACGTGTATTGTACGTCACTCTAAATGAAGTGATTAAGTGTAGTGTAGTGAAGCGTGTGAACGTGTAGAAGTATGTAGACGTACTGCAGGATGTAAAATGGAGTCTGAAGTCAACTTTACCTAGTGTAAGAGTTTTCAGCAGTGTGTGTGTGTGTGTGTGTGTGTGTGTGTGTGTGTGTGTGTGTGTGTGTGTGTGTTACCGAGGATGAGGCAGACGTAGGTGTGGTACACTAGCAGTGTTAACACACACAAGATAGATCTTAAACTGTGATTCGCTGCTCCTTCTCTCAGCTGGGCCAGCCCAAACTCCTGTACACACACACACACACACACACACACACACACACACACACCAGTGTTTGCACTCCCATTTCTTTAAACACCATAATAATATCAGAAACTGTAAAATGTTTTTTTTTTTTTTTAAAAAAACGAGATAGTGTAGTAGCATTTGTGTGTGTGTGTGTGTGTGTGTGTGTGTGTGTGTGTGTGTGTGTGTGTGTGTGTGTGTGTGTGTGTCTCACTCTGTTCCCTGAGAAGCCGATGAATTCCAGCAGTCGGAGAATTCGGGCAGGCAGCAGTGACAACATCTGACACAAAAACATTCAACACACACACACACACACACACACACACACACACACACACACACACACACACACACACACACACACACACACACAGACACACCAATATTTAAACATTAATAAGGCTCTCAGATTTCAAGGATGCACATAATTTTGGTACAAGTGTGTGTGTGTGTGTGTGTGTGTGTGTGTGTGTGTGTGTGTATTGATTTAGTCTTCAGCAATACAATGTTACACACTGACCAGGTTGAAGGAGCCGATGCCCAGCTTCACTCCACTTTCAAACTGTTTGAAGGCCTCGATGTGTCCGTCCACTCCCTGACACACGTTTAACACATTCTGGCAGTCCCTACACACACACACACACACACACATACACACACACACACACACACACACACACACACACACACACACAGTTTAATCAGATATTAATGAAGTCAGTATCAGGTGATTAAAGTCCACAATGTTTACTCCAAACACACATGTAATGAAAGCGTGTGTCATATACGTCCTCATAGCCTCCACATGTGTAAAACAGCAGTGAGTGTGTACAGTGCTATAGTTCCACCATTAAACTTTAGGAGGCGGGGCTTAAGGAGACGTGGAGTCATACCACACTGCCTTACAAAGTACAAAACGTACTCCCAATATGGCCGCCACCGTACAGTACGTTTTGGGTCAGATTAACTTCCATTACCTGTCAGCTACATTAGCAAGTGTGTGTGTGTGTGTGTGTGTGTGTGTGTGTGTGTGGGTGTGTGTGTGTGCGTGTGTGGACTCACTTGTATATCTGATAGCTGGTGCGGATTTTCATGCCACCCTTAATGAAGCTGATCATGTTCTCGTCCTGACACAAAGAACAAACACGTCACCATCACACACACACACACACACACACACACACACAAACACACACACAAACACACAAACCACACAGAGACAGACCTGTATGAAGGTCAGCGCGGCTTTCTGTAGCAGACACTCAGCATAACAAATCTCTGCGTGCATCTCCTCTGTAAGACACACACACACACACACACACACACACACACACAAACACACACACACACACAGTTTACTAGTATATATATTAAATATACGGCACAGTGTCATTAACACAAACGCAAGTCATTTACAGCTGCAACAGTCGCCTGAGTGCGAACATGAACCGACTCAGTTTCACTTTTCAGACTCGACTCCAAATCCTAGATCCTGGGCTGACTGGGGCGGAGCTAACTGGGCGGGGCCACGGCAGTGTTTATGGAAACAGGAAAATTGCTCGTAACTGACAGGTTTTTATGGTGTGTGGTTACCATGACAACCAATATAATCACACACACACACACACACACACACACACACACACACACACACACACACACACACACACACACACCTGCTTTCAGGCCATTAGATGACTGTTTAGAGACCAAACTGGAGAGCGAGTCCACCATCGAACTTCTCTTCCTGAACCTGCACACACACACACACACACACACACACACACACACACACACACACACACACACACACACATAGTTAGTCAACCTGCAGGACCCAGGCTGCTACACTGAATCCCACGCTGCCATCCCATAATTACTTCTGGCAGGTTTGCAGAGACTCTTTGATGGCTGTCATGGCAACCTGAATGTCCTTGTGCTCAAACGTCATTCCTGCCTGCATCACCAGAATACTGCTGTAGCCCAGAGCGTGATACACACTGTCCTTATACCTGCAACACACACACACACACACACACACACACACACACACACACACACACACACACACACGTGTCTGTGAAATGCTTTTAATGTAAAAGTATTTATTTATTTTTTTTAATTCTGTTGAAAAACTCCAGCAGTTAAACATCGCTTCTAAAGTTAACTATTAAAACCCGTAAAACACGTACGTTAAATATAAACGGTTATTAATGAAGTGGATTAGCGTTAGTGTACCAGGGTCTGAGGATGTCCAGAGCTTCGGTGAACCTGTTGTTCAGCAGCAGGTTGAGAGCCATGGTGCACTCCTCTATAGACGACGGCAGGTCCATCTTAGAGGCACTATAAACACACACACACACACACACACACACACACACACACACACACACACACACACACACTTTCTGCTCTTTCAATCTTAATTTCTACTATATAACACATTTTTTTTTTACATCTCTATAACATTATATAAAAAAATAAATAACAGCATACTCACACTGGGATTCGATCGTAGGCATCTTCGAAGCAGTCCTGCACAAAACACACACACACACACACACACACACACACACACACACACACACACACACACACACACACTTTAGCTCAGGATAAAATCACGCAAACACAATTAATTCTGCGATTAATTCAGTGCAATTGAATTCATTCGAATTTGACTTCTCCGGCTCGTTTAACACTCGACATCGTCACAGTGTAGCTTTATCCGGAGGTGACGGTGGTGAGGAAAAACTCCCTGAGACGACATGAGGAGGAAACCTCGAGAGGAACCGGACTCGAAACGGAACCCGTCCTCTTCCGGGTGACGCCGGATAGTGCGATTTTACATGACTCCAGTGTGCAGGTGTAGAAGAGTAAAGACAGACGCAGAGTGTGTGTACAGGATGTTCAGACTGTGAATAAGAGTCCTGGGATGAGCAACAGGACAGTGTTTATGATTACAGCAGCAGTTGAATCACACACTACTCCTCCATTTAAACTCCACAGCTCTGATGAGCCTCACCATTAAACATCTCCAACACTCACCAGCTGTAAAACTCCAACGTCATTCGTCAAAGGTTTGTCCTCTGAAAGGATTCGATGGTTTACAGATTGCAATCTCGCAGCCCTAACGCTAGCCATTACCTCCGACCTGTGCTGCTTAACTTCTCCGTTGATTCACTGAGTGATCTAATCAGCGGGAGAGAGACATAAAGGAGCGGCTGGAAGCACCAGAGGGAGAGAGGTTCAGCCGGTTCCCGCCTCCTCCTCTTCACCTGACTTCGAAGTTTGTTACACAGGGGTATTGCAATAAAAATTGTAAAAGTTGAGTTACACAGAACTAGGTCCGACTAACATGACTGAACGATGCGACAGTTACCTTTAATGCTGTTTATAGCTATAAATAAGAAGATTTGAAGGGATTATGTTGGTTCCATAGTGCTGCTTCTCCATCCAATCATCTTTAAACATTCTGTTTTTTCACCATCAACTTTTCTGTTGACTAATCACACCAGTCAGGGTAACTGCAATATAAGAATATCTGAAGTCTGTGAAATCTCTTCCTTTTCTCAATGCTCTGCATCTTCAGATAAATTAGCATAAATGCGTGAGTTTGGATAAAAACTAACTGAGGATCTGCTACTGAAGCCATGTTTCGACCTGTTGAAATATTTTGCTGGTTCTGCCAGTTGATGAGCCTCTGGCTTGCATAATACTGTGAAAGTTACAGGGGAATTTGTCAGCCGTGGGTGTAGCGAGTCTCCGTGGGCTCCAGGTGGCGCTCTTGATTCCTGCTCGGGCCACGAACAAAGTCTTCCCTACAGCTCAAATTCCTGCTGAACCAAAGCCTCGCTCACCAGTCCTTCGCCAGGACTCATGACAGAACCCCTGTGGAGTGAACAGGAATTCTGTTTCATGTCTCGCTCTACTTAGAGCAGGCGAGGAGAACCGCCCCTCCCTCAACCAATCATCATGGTCTCATGACTCAGCGCTGGAGCTCACGACTCTCCACACACGCCGCTGATGGTTTGATCCAAGAGAGACATGTTGGAGGAAGATGGAAACAAACAATGCTCTTAAAGAAACCTTCCAATCGCTAAAACTGTTGTATGTTGCTCTGCAGTGCATTATGGGTAATGCTCACGGTTAACCAGCCACCATACCGTATTTAAAATAATGTGTTTACACGTAGCTTTTCTCTTTGACGAACCTTGTTAGCATTTCTTATGCTAACAGCAACTTGTGCATGATGCCGTACATACCATCAGTCTCTACAGGTGGCGGCTGGGGCTCCGCCCCCTTCAAGTTAACCAGAGAAGAAGGCTACTTAAACACACCAGTAAAATTATTTTTTGCCTCTTGTTCAGTTTAATGAATTAGAGACATTAAAGTAACATGATTTTTGAACATTTTGTTACAACTTAATTGTGTTCAGTCCACCTGATATATTTAAAACTGAAGTTTACTTCATTCATTTGTGTTAAAACTACATTGATCATTTTTGTTGACATAACTAACTGGGCAATGGATCTGTAGTTCCCAGCATGCTTTGCAAGGAACTGCAATTTAGGAATCAGTTGTTATTTTATGTGTTTTTCTGTAAAGGGAAAGACATATTAGTGTTTATTGTTCAGTTATGATGGACATTTGAAGGAGTTTCTGTAATGTTTTTGAATGTTGTGGTTACCATGGTGCTGAAAGGTGGCCCTGAGTGATCTACACTAATATCAGTAACTGACACCAGTCTTTTCTTTTCATTACATACGTTGTGTATAGTGCTGGATGAAACTGCTTGTTTAAACATACAGGTGCATCTCAATAAATTAGGATGTCGTGGAAAAGTTCATTTATTTCAGTAATTCAACTTTAAATTGTAAAACTCGTGTATTAAATAAATTCAATGCACACAGACTGAAGTAGTTTAAGTCTTTGGTTCTTTTAATTGTGATGATTTTGGCTCACATTTAACAAAAACCCACCAATTCACTATCTCAACAAATTAGAATACTTCATAAGACCAATAAAAAAACATTTTTAGTGAATTGTTGGCCTTCTGGAAAGTATGTTCATTTACTGTACATGTACTCAATACTTGGTAGGGGCTCCTTTTGCTTTAATTGCTGCCTCAATTCGGCGTGGCATGGAGGTGATCAGTTTGTGGCACTGCTGAGGTGGTATGGAAGCCCAGGTTTCTTTGACAGTGGCCTTCAGCTCATCTCCATTTTTTGGTCTCTTGTTTCTCATTTTCCTCTTGACAATACCCCATAGATTCTCTATGGGGTTCAGGTGTGGTGAGTTTGCTGGCCAGTCAAGCACACCAACACCATGGTCATTTAACCAACTTTTGGTGCTTTTAGCAGTGTGGGCAGGTGCCAAATCCTGCTGGAAAATGAAATCAGCATCTTCAGCAGAAGGAAGCATAAAGTGCTCCAAAATTTCTTGGTAAACGGGTGCAGTGACTTTGGTTTTCAAAAAACACAATGGACCAACACCAGCAGATGACATTGCACCCCAAATCATCACAGACTGTGGAAACTTAACACTGGACTTCAAGCAACTTGGGCTATGAGCTTCTCCACCCTTCCTCCAGACTCTAGGACCTTGGTTTCCAAATGAAATACAAAACTTGCTCTCATCTGAAAAGAGGACTTTGGACCACTGGTCAACAGTCCAGTTCTTCTTCTCCTTAGCCCAGGTAAGACGCCTCTGACGTTGTCTGTGGTTCAGGAGTGGCTTAACAAGAGGAATACGACAACTGTAGCCAAATTCCTTGACACGTCTGTGTGTGGTGGCTCTTGATGCCTTGACCCCAGCCTCAGTCCATTCCTTGTGAAGTTCACTCAAATTCTTGAATCGATTTTGCTTGACAATCCTCATAAGGCTGCGGTTCTCTCGGTTGGTTGTGCATCTTTTTCTTCCACACTTTTTCCTTCCACTCAACTTTCTGTTAACATGCTTGGATACAGCACTCTGTGAACAGCCAGCTTCTTTGGCAATGAATGTTTGTGGCTTACCTAGTGAACCAAACTGAGAGACCATTTTGAAGGCTCAGGAAACCTTTGCAGGTGTTTTGAGTTGATTAGCTGATTGGCATGTCACCATATTCTAATTAGTTGAGATAGTGAATTGGTGGGTTTTTGTTAAATGTGAGCCAAAATCATCACAATTCAAAGAACCAAAGACTTAAACTACTTCAGTCTGTGTGCACTGAATTTATTTAATACACGAGTTTCACAATTTGAGTTGAATTACTGAAATAAATGAACTTTTCCACGACATTCTAATTTATTGAGATGCACCTGTGTGATAATTAATTAAATGTCAGTAAACTAATTTAAAAAAAATAAAAAAAATTGGACCAACGTAAAAAAAAATGTAGTTTGATAAATGTAAAGTTAATTAAACATACTAGAGTAAATAAATTTGACCTAAACCAACTAAACTGATTTATTTTGAATGAACTAAATTAAATTATGTAACACTTTTCTTCAATTAAGAGTAATGAGTTCATACTTTAAGTGCATGTTAAACATAAGTTAAATATATATTGCAAAATAATTACGAAAAAAAAAAAAATTACTTGGTCGTATTATTATAACAGGTAGTCCTGTTAGCATTTATTAAAAAATCAAAAAAATCAAAAAGGGATAGCTGCAGGTCGGAGAAAATGGGCGTATCTAAAGGTAGGGGCGTGTCTAAAGGTATGGGCATGTGTAAAGGTTTCTCATTGGTGAAAGGAGCTTCTTGCAGGCGGCTGTGGCTCAGGTGGTAGAGCGGGTTGTCCACTGATCGCAGGGTTGGCGGTTCAATTCCCGGCCCACGTGACTCCATGTGCCGAAGTGTCCTTGGGCAAGACACTGAACCCCGAGTTGCTCCCGATGGCAGGCGTGGTAGCTGCTACATTGGTGTGTGAGTGAGACACAGTGTAAAGCACTTTGTGAACCACAAATGTTAAAAGGCGCTATATAAGTGCAGACCATTTACCATACTTGCGTGAAACTGCATTGGCCAATCGGCGTTAACCACATAGATACGTCATTTGCTTTAGACCAGAAGAAGGTGGAGGTAAGTGGTGTGATATTACAATATCAATAGCTGGTTAAAATACAAACGTAATTATTTTATTGCTTCATTTGTGTTATATTTGCTGCTTTAGAATGATTTTATTGTTTTTGGCAGACACACGTTACAAGTGAGAAGAAGCACGGATTGTATTTCCATCGAAGCGTTCAAAGATGAACATTTGTTCTACGGACTGCTACTACAGTGTGAATGTCAGTGAGTGTGTGTGTGAATGTTGGATTTGTCTAAAATCGTTCAAAATGACTTTTGTACACATGAGTAATTATTACCTACGCTTTATGTCAAAATTTGATTTATGACCCCCCCCTCACGTTATGTAATTTATGGACTCATGAATGTCCCATGAACATGTATAATTTATGACAATACATTTAAGACTTTTTTCCTGTCTTCTGTCTGTGTGGAGTTGCATTCCTGGGAAAATTGAATGTGTTGATGGTGAACTCGAGGGCGTTTTCTGTTTTTTACTCTACGACTCCCAGATAGCATGTTGCAATGGGCCCGAACTCGGCAGCCCCGCGGCGCCTGCGGCTCAGACACGGCATCGACATGTATTATCCGGGGCCAAGTGTGGCCCACGGCTCGCTCTGACACGTGTTTTTGTTACGGCGGTAAAGTACCGGGGCCGATTCTTGTTCACCATAACTAACCCGGATCTGGCTTTAGAGTCTGGGCCACTTCTGGCGATGACTCGGCTTGGTTCAATCAGATGCCCTAATATTTATAACAGTAGCAAATATATTTAGATATAATGCAACATATTCTTTTATATGCTTTTATTTATTATAAACGCACGTCGTTGCGCTCTCAGGTGATTTCATCTCCACTCACACAGCAGTGGGAGGGGTCTTGTACCTGTAGTAGTGGGAGATGGCAGCCATGTTTGTGCGGGTAGGACACGAACAAAACAAGAGATATGGGACCATATCAAAGAAAAAACAAAGAAAAACATTGTTTTTATTCCATATTTCTTCAGGGACAATAAAGGTTTTATGAGAGTTACGAGGATTTGTTTTTATTATTAAGTAATACGCTACTATAACTCCATGCATTTTTTTTCAGTGGTGGCTTTTAAGCTGGGCAGATGAACGCTGTCTGTATATTCAAACACTGGTAACCTTTGTTATTACACATATATTTCACAGAAAGACTTGTGTAAGTTTTAAGTTTACATTCATACTGAGTTTGAAAATGGTACATAGAGGACTAATTTCAAATCTTGCATAACACTGATGTGTTTCTGTAGCCGGTGGAGACTGATAAAGGTGTCCACGCCTCGAGGTTCTGGATCAACATGTGGGTTTTGGAATTCAGTCAGTTTTACTGTTTAAAACATTATTCACAGTGTTACTGTAGAGTTTAGTTAGGTGACCGTTTTTAGGTGAACTGATATAAGCCTTTTTAAAAACACGACTGAAACGAATTAAATGGATAAAAGGTTTCTATAAAGACAAATTGGCATTTTTAGTTCCCCAAAGAACCTTTTTAGTGGTTGTTAAAAAAAGGTAACTATTTCGGACTCTTTGATTGTACAGCAAGGTCCTATTTGTTTTATTTATTTATTTTATTCTTATTTTTGTTTGTCAGCTTACAGCAAACAATCTCGTTTATCATGCAGCTTCATGTTAATATATAAATAGACTATTTTTCATGTTAGTTGATGTTCATAATGTATTAACTGATGTTAACGTTCAGCTTTTAAAATAAAAATGTTGCTAACACTTTGCAATAAGGTTTTATTTGTTAACATGGTCTCAGTTGACAGAAAGAAGAAATGCCGAAAATAGATTTATATTGAATATTTTTTCACAACGCTTTCCTTTGTGTGTTTTGGCCAAAGTGAACCACCGTAGAAGCTCTTACGTGCGTGTTTTCTGCTCGCTGCGTGCAGTTCAGTACGGATGTAGATGTTTTTGCTACCCGGCGAAGAAATAAAAAATAAAATCCAAATCAAGAAGATCCAAATCACGTAAACTGTTAAGACCGGCCAGTGTAATGTCCGGGTCAGGTGATTACTCCCCTTCATTTCTGCACTCAATTATATAATGTTTTAATTATATAAGTAATCACGTTTTTATTTCACTGGGTTTATTATAAGCAGCCAGTTCCATAAAATCATGTGGAGTTTATTTTAGTAAGTTTTTTAAATAACTAATTTTAATAACCCGTCTTTCGGATGAGACGTTAAACCTGGAGGTCCTGATTCTCTGTGGTCATTAAAAATCCCAGAGTAGGGGTATCACCCTGGTGTCCTGGAAAAATTGCCCCATTGGCCCTTGTCTATCATGGCCCCCTAATAATATCCATCTCTGAATTGGCTACATCTCTCTCCTCTCCTCTCCACCTATAGCTGGTGTGAGGTGAGCGTTCAGGTGCACTATGGCTGCCATCGCATCATCCAGGTGGAGGCTACACACTGGAGGTGTTTGAGGAGACCCTCCCCCCCCCCAACTATGTAAAGCACTTTGAGTGTCTAGAAGAGTGCTATATCAATATAACTTATTATTATTATTATTATTATTATTATTATTATTATTATTATTAATACATTAAAATTAAATCAATACATTAAGACATTTTACTTTTTAAATTTAAAAGTGCTTATGCAGAGGATCACGGAGCACGTGATCCTCTGCAATGCCCAGACGTACAAAACAGACACTCCCACCTCTGTAATAAACACGGAGATGTTAGTCCCGTCCGAACCGGTACATGGAATCACAGACTTCGGGTGATAACCAAAAGACCTTCAGGGGCCATTCACATATCGCGCCTAAAAAACACGGCCGCGCCGCTTTCACTTGCGCTCCCGTTGCTAAGCAACCATGAGCCGCGCTCTCCATGACTACGAGGAAGTTTTAGCACAGGATGGATTTACAGCACCGCAAATCCCTTTTATTTATTTACGGAGAAGGAAAGCACGCGGTGTTTGGGTTCCCCCCATCCTTCAAGCACGTAGAAAACACGGAGAATTCATGCGTTGTTTCTCGTGTTGGTGTCGAACAGCTCTGGGTAACCCCCTACAGCTCTGATCAGCTGTTCCTCCATCTCCTCTGAGCTCTCTATATGCGCGCGCTTACCGCGCGTCTACCTTTAAAATAACGAACCTGAGCGCGCAAAAGTCGCGATATGTGAACGGCTCCATAGACACGCCCATACCTGTCGACACGCCCATTACTCCGACCTGCAGCGACCCACACTTGCTCTAATTGGCTTGCTTCAGATTGTCCTCGGGGGCGCAGCTCATTGCTCCCCAGACACGCCCACTTTTGTTGTTAGCGAATCAATATTGTGTTTATATTTTTTTGCCCTCATGTGATTGGACAGTTCTTAACGAGTCTCTTTCCCACTCAGCAGCTTGTCGGTTGACGGCATTGTGTGTGTGTGTGTGTGTGTGTGTGTGAGAGAGAGAGAGTTAATAACGGAGAAGTAAGCAACGTTTCTTCCAGATGAAAGAAAATTCGGTTTTATCTTTTTTTTTAAAAAAAAAACCTTTCACAAGGCTTTCAAATGAAGAAGAAAAGGATAAAGGAGCTTGGACCGGACCGACCCAACCTTCAGCAGCGGTGAGGTGAAGGGGTCGAGCTTTACACCCGGGGTCGAGCTTTACACCCGGGGTTTCTCCTCCTGATGACAGACGGAGTTGTCTGGCTGGATGTGATGTAAGTCGTGTAGTTTATTGTTTTCCTTGTTTATTATTTTAAAGTCCTGACACCGAAACGTTGTGGACAAGGACGGGGTAGGAGACTTAAAATAGTGTTTAGGCAGCATTAGTGTTTTATTGATTACTTTATTACTGATAATAAACCCGCATTAAACTCGGACATATCACCTGGTAAATGACTATTTAACAATTACATTCAGTCCCGCATTAGGCTGCTAACGGTGTGAGTTTCAGTTTCTTTGTGCCCTCCCCAAAACTCTTAACACCAACTGCCACTGGCCTCTACTGTCCAAATAGTGTGTGCGTGTGTGTGTGTGCGTGTGTGTGTGTGTGTGTGCGTGCCAAAATAGCAGTATAAGGTGATGTAATACGGTAATTTACTTCAACACACACACACACACACACACACACACACACACACTTGATTCAACACTACACAGTGTGTTTGGAAGAAGTAGAAATGTAATTAACTAAATAAATAAATAAGTTTTATACATATATAAACAAAAAAAATAGATAACTAATGAAATAATCTCCAAGAGTCTTTTTATTTTACTGAAGGTGACGTGTGAAGGCCAGTGGATGGTGACCCATACTTGGAATTTGTCCTCTGCATTCAACCCATCCAAGTTAGTGCACACACATTAGGAGTTGTGAGTAGTGAACACACACACACAACAAACCGTGAACACACCCGGAGCAGTTGGCAGCCATTTTTGCTGCGGCGCCCGGGGAGCAGTTGAGGGTTAAGGGCCTTGCTCAAGGGCCCAACAGTGGCAGCTTGGCGGTGCTGGGATTTAAACTCATGACCTTCCGATCAGTAGCCAAACTTCTTAACCACTGAGCTACCACCGCCCGAGAGAGAGAGAGAGAGAGAGAGAGAGAGAGAGAGAGAGATTCATTCTGGACAAAGTTCAATCTGTCTGAGCTGGAATGAAGTGATGGAATTTTTATTTATTTATTTTATTTATTTTTTATGAGTGAGCATTTTACAGTTTCTAGGAGTTAAAACTTTCTCACAGTTTGTATAAGTTGTGAGTCAGCGTTGGCTTTTTTCCAGTTTGGCAGCCGTAACCTGTGGAGGTTCGGGTTAGCGATCGAGGCTACATGTAATAACTGTGTGTTATCAGTTATCATAATAATTCACCACCAATTCTGAGGTAAACTTCGACGTTCCGGATTTGCTAGCTTATGCTCAGGGTCTATATATCAAGGTTGCCTAGCAACAGAGTTCTCGTGACTATAAGCAGTTGAAGGTTGAGCACATCACGTCGTGTGTTCGCACAAATCCGTCTGATTTAATAAAACAGTGATTTTTACCATCATTAGCAATGTAGATAGTTAGTAAAGCGGGTATTTATCACACTAGCTTCTTAGCAGGACCGCTGCTTAGCACACTAGACATTCATAATCTCGGTTAATTAGCATGCTAACTATTTAGCCTAAAGGGGAGGGGGAGGGGGGACTAAGTGGATTATTCACATAACAGTATTACAGCTTGTTCAATCCTGTTCTCTCTCTCTCTCTCTCTCTCTCTCTCTCTCTCTCTCTCTCTCACGCACATCACGTACTGTGCCAATTGTCCTGTTTTAGGAGTTACTGTACTGTCTTGTGTTGTTTGCACACGTACTTTACGAAGAATGTGTAGATCTTTAGTTGTGTGTCGTCTCATGTGGTTTATTGTGTTGTTTAATGAAGCACCATGGTCCTGGAGGAACGTTGTTTAGTTTCACTGTGCACTGTATCAGCTGTATATGGTTGAAATGACAATAAAAGCCACTTGACTTGACTTGGACAAGGTCATTTAAAGGTTAGACATGAGAGTGAATAAGAGGGTGTTTGTTATCCTTGCCTGAGCAACAGGCAACACACACACACACACACACACACACACACACACACACACACACACACACACACACACACACACACAGAGTAAAGAACTGGCATTAGATGGTATAAGCTTGTAAGCTTTGGTGTGTGTGTGTGTGTGTGTGTGTGTGTGTGTGTGTGTGTGTGAGAGAGAGAGAGATATGGCACTGACAGATACACTTACAGCACCCCACTGTCTGGTAAACACCATTCTCACACACGTACACAGTCATCCATCACTGTCAGTGGTGATGATATTTATGTGATCTGTAATTATGTTTTTGTAATAAAAAGCACTGAAGGCAAAGAAAGTTAATAAAACTCGACTTCCTCAGTGGGAAAAATAATTCACACACACACCACATTGTTAAACAGAATGGTCAGCCTGGAAAAATATCATAATGTAAAAAACTGAAATAGAAAAATTAAATGCATCAAGATGGAGAAACAAAATGGTCTCATGGCATGTGAAATCAAAATCCTGATCGACTGCCGATAAACATATAATCTCTGAAGGTGTGCTGTGGGATCTGGCACCAAGACGTTAGCAGCAGATCCTTTAAGTCCTGTAAGTTGTGAGGTGGGGCCTCCGTGGATCGGACTTGTTTGTCCAGAACGTCCCACAGACGCTCGATCGGGTTGAGATCTGGGGAATTTGGAGGCCGAGTCAACACCTTGAACTCTTTGCATGTTCCTCAAACCGTTCCTGAACAGTTTTTGCAGTGTGCCAGGGAGCATTATCCTGCTGAAAGAGGCCACTGCCATTAGGGAACACCGTTACCATGAAGGGGTGTACTTGGTTTAGGTGGGTGGTACGTGTCACAGTAACATCCACATGAATGCCAGGACCCAAGGTTTCCCAGCAGAACATTGCTCAGAGCATCTCGCCTTCTTCCCATAGTGCATCCTGGTGCCATCTCTTCCCCAGGTATCACGTCCACATGATGTAAAAGAAAACGTGATTCATCAGACCAGGTCACCTTCTTCCATTGCTCCATGGTCCAGTTCTGACGTGCCCATTGTAGGAGCTTTCGGTGGTGGACAGGGTTCAGCATGGGCTCTCTGACCGGTCTGCAGCTACACAGTTCCATACGCAGCAAGCCGTGATGCTCTGTGTGTCCTGACTCCTTTCTATCAGAGCCAGCATGAACTTTTTCAGCAGTTTGTGCTGCAGGGGCTCTTCTGTGGGATCGGACCAGACAACTCACAACATGTATCAGTGAGTCTTGAGTGCCCATGACCCTGTCACCGGGTCACCAGTTGTCCTTCCTTGGACCACTTTTGGTAGGTACTAACCACTGCATACCAGGAACACCCCACAAGACCTGCTGTTTTGGAGATGCTCTGACCCAGTCGTCTAGCCATCACAATCTGGCTCTTGTCAAAGTCACTCAGATCCTTACACTCGCCCATTTTTCCTGCTTCCAACACATCAACTTTGAGAACTGACTGTTCACTTGCTGCCTAATAAATACATCCCACCCCCTGACAGGCACCACTGTAACGAGATCAACGTTATTCACTTCACCTTGTCAGTGGTTTTAATGTTATGGCTGATCTGTGTACATTATAGCAGCTATAAACGGTCGTTCCCTCCCCAGCCTCTCTTTATTCTCTCTCTTCAAGTTAATAAAACCAAAAACTTCGCTTGTCATGTTACTGAGAAACCGCAAAGAAGCGTAAACGCCTCTGTCCTGGAAATGTCGGAAAACTTAGTTACAGCTTTATCTCTGACTGTTACAGAGCGCTGACACTGGAGACTCCTTCCATAAAATGTCACATAAACACATTTCTCCTTACAGAAAACTTCACCGTTTATGTGCTGCGTCCGCTGCACACGTCCCTGTGAACGAGCTGTTACTATAGAAACCATAACGTATCAGAACGAGCGCGTTAATATGAAACTGCACTACTGTCAGAGCTGCTGTTACAGAAAACTAATCAACACCTTCTGACCAATCACAGTGCAGAACTCAGCAGCACTGTTGTATAAAGCCTAATGACTGACGCGCGCGCGCGCACACACACACACCATCACCATCAGATGGGCACACCAAAATCACAGTCCTGTCCTAAAACACCTATACTGCAAATTACAGAGGAGAAATTCGCTCAAAAACAGAGAGAGCGCGAGAATATGACAGTAGTGACGTCATCGCCACGCATCGCGCATAACTCTTTCTGTGAAGGTCGCGGACTACGTGGCGTTTTATTCCGCGCTACAGCTGCTTCCTCGTGCACAGCAACCCAAAACGACCAGCAAAATAAATGTCAAATTTGTGTGTGCGCGCGCGCGCGCGGTTGCAACGTCCGAGCTGCGTATTGTGAAACCGTGTCACTTCCGGTCTGCGGCGTCAAGTTACGGAGGAAGAAACACAGCAAAACAGAACCAAATGAGAAATAAAAGTGTGTGTGTGTGTGTGTGTGTGTGTGTTTGTGTGAAACGTGTCTGCTGTAGGTGATGATGAAAGCTGCGTCTCAATCCGCGCGCTGCACGGAAATGTGGTAACTATGGTGACCGACACTGCTGTACTATTCTGGGATGCGCTTATCATGTTACTGCGGTATGGCAGACGTGTGTGTGTGTGTGTGTGTGTGAGACCGGGTTCAGCGTGCGCACTTACCTCGGTGGTGTCGTTGTTTTCTGCTCCGTTTCCGCGCGCAGCCATGTCGCCGTGTCCCCGCGAGCTTACAGGATGAAGGGAAGTAAACACACACCGACAGACAGATTCAGCATGACCGCTCTCAAAGTGTGTGTGGTGCGTCTGTGTGTTTCTGTCCGCCCCAAAGCCGCCGCGTAGCAGCTCGCACCGGGGGACACCGGCGTGACGTCCCCGACCCAGACCACGCCCACCACTGGGAGCGTTACGTATGAAAAACATATATATATATATATATAAGCCAATAAACCTAATAAATACATTTTTCATTTCCTAAAAGAGGATGAAAATGATGGAGGAATGGAAGATGGACGCATTTCAGAGACAAAAAAGGAAAGAAATTGCGAGAAACAGAGGAAATGATTTATTTATTTATTTATTTATTTATTTATTTATTTAAAGAAAAACAAATAATGGAGAGAAAAAGAAAGCGTGGGAAATGGAAAGAAGAAAAAAACAGAAACGTGAAAAATAAACAGTAAAGAAGGATGGAGAGAAAGAGAGGCTGTGAGAAAAGGGGGGAAATAATGGAAAGAACAGAGGAAGACAATTAATGTGAGAAAGCAGAAAGAGAAAGGGAAAAAAAGCTGGGAATTAAAATAGAGAGGATGAAAGAGATAGCAAGAGAAAATGAAGGGGTAGAAAGAAGGAGAAGAAAGTGGGAAAGCCGAAGCCAACGAAGAAAGAGAGTGGGTTTGGGGCAGTGTGCCGGGGGGGGGCCGGGGGGGCCGGGGGGGGGGGGGGGGGGGGGGGGTAGAGTGAGGAAGAGATAAATGTGTGGAGTTGGGAGTTGAGACGTTCCCCCACACTGACTCTCTGCACTTTTATTTCTTGGACACCATGTTGGTTCACGTGTAGCATCGCTGCCTCACAGCTCCAGGTTGGATCCTGAGCTCAGGTCTCTGCCTGTGTGGAGATTCTCATGTTCTCCCCGTGTCCTGTGTCTTCCGGGTTCTCCGGTTTCCTCCCACTGCCCAAAAACATGTCGGTAGATCTGTGACTCTAAATTAACCCTAAGTGTGCATGAGTGTGTGACCTGGTGTCCCGTCCGGGTGTATTCCTGCTTCACCTGCTTCACACTCAGCGTTCCCGGGATAGACTCGGGGTCCACAGCCACTCTGACCAGGATAAAGCGCTTAGTGAAAATGAACGGATGTGTTCAGGCAGGGGAAATAACTGTTTAAGTGTTCTGAGCCGGGTGCATTGTGTAACTGTGCTACGAGGTGTGAGATTCCATGTCAGGGCAGATGTCATTATGCAGCTTCACTGTACTGATTAAGTGTTACAACGCGTACTGCCTCGACTTGCCCATATACATCACCTGTTTGACAGGACAAAGATGATATGTGAGGATACATATGAGGAGGTTAATGAAGCTGTCAGTATGATTTTGCCTCTGGACTCTGTTCCTGTGTGTGCTTGCCAGACACTGGGTCTGATCATTTCATCAGTGTTACAAAACTTTATCACCACGATTTATCCTTAAATATACTCCAGTCTGGAACAGTCTCACTAATCTTTATTGATGATGGAACTCATGATGGTGGCAGCAGAATGAATTCAGAAGTTTACAGGAACATTTTGTCGCCAATTTACAGAGAAACACATCCAAATGAATCAGGAGGAACTTCATCATGCAGCAAGACAACGATCCAAAACACACCGCTGACTCATGTAGGTTCTGTAATTCATCACCTGACTGAGCGCTATAGGGAGAAATGTGCACACAGTGGGAGGAGTTGTGTAGTGTTGTGTAGTGTTGTGTAGTGTAATGTAATGTAGTGTTGTGTAGTGTAGTGTAATGTAATGTTGTGTCGTGTAGTGTAGTGTAATGTAGTGTTGTGTTGTGTAGTGTTGTGGTGTGTAGTGTAATGTAGTGTTGTGGTGTGTAGTGTAATGTAGTGTTGTGGTGTGTAGTGTAATGTAGTGTTGTGTAGTGTAATGTAGTGTAGTGTTGTGTAGTGTTGTGGTGTGTAGTGTAATGTAGTGTTGTGTAGTGTTGTGGTGTGTAGTGTAATGTAGTGTTGTGTAGTGTAGTGTAGTGTAGTGTCATGTAGTGTTGTGGTGTGTAGTGTTGTGTAGTGTTGTGGTGTGTAGTGTAATGTAGTGTTGTGTAGTGTTGTGGTGTGTAGTGTAATGTAGTGTTGTGTAGTGTAATGTAGTGTAGTGTTGTGTAGTGTTGTGGTGTGTAGTGTAATGTAGTGTTGTGTAGTGTTGTGGTGTGTAGTGTAATGTAGTGTTGTGTAGTGTAATGTAGTGTAGTGTTGTGTAGTGTTGTGGTGTGTAGTGTAATGTAGTGTTGTGTAGTGTAATGTAGTGTAGTGTAGTGTAATGTAGTGTTGTGTAGTGTTGTGGTGTGTAGTGTAATGTAGTGTTGTGTAGTGTAATGTAGTGTAGTGTTGTGTAGTGTTGTGGTGTGTAGTGTAATGTAGTGTTGTGTAGTGTTGTGGTGTGTAGTGTAATGTAGTGTTGTGTAGTGTAATGTAGTGTAGTGTTGTGGTGTGTAGTGTAATGTAGTGTTGTGTAGTGTTGTGGTGTGTAGTGTAATGTAGTGTTGTGTAGTGTAATGTAGTGTAGTGTTGTGTAGTGTTGTGGTGTGTAGTGTAATGTAGTGTTGTGTAGTGTAATGTAGTGTAGTGTCGTGTAGTGTAGTGTAATGTAGTGTTGTGTAGTGTTGTGGTGTGTAGTGTAATGTAGTGTTGTGTAGTGTAATGCAGTGTAGTGTTGTGTAGTGTTGTGGTGTGTAGTGTAATGTAGTGTTGTGTAGTGTTGTGGTGTGTAGTGTAATGTAGTGTTGTGTAGTGTAATGTTGTGTAGTGTTGTGGTGTGTAGTGTAATGTAGTGTTGTGTAGTGTTGTGGTGTGTAGTGTAATGTAGTGTTGTGTAGTGTTGTGGTGTGTAGTGTAATGTAGTGTTGTGTAGTGTAATGTAGTGTAGTGTTGTGTAGTGTTGTGGTGTGTAGTGTAATGTAGTGTTGTGTAGTGTAATGTATTGTAGTGTTGTGTAGTGTTGTGGTGTGTAGTGTTGTGTAGTGTTGTGTAGTGTAATGTAGTGTAGTGTCGTGTTGTTATTCTGCTCTCTAGTGATGAAAATAAAAATCTTTATTTCTAAAAACAGCTTTTTTGCCAACAAAAAGCAGTCAGAAATAAAACAGTAAATTAGACTAATAATAATAATAATAATAATAATAATAATAATAATAATAATATTAAAATGCAGAATAAATAATAATTCATAATAGAAATTTTAAAATATATGTTTAAAATTGTCATAAATGTCAAATTAAAATAATATAAACATCATGGCATTAAAAGTAATTTTTTCTTAAAATAATTTTAAAAATTGAATAATAATTATTAATAATAAAAAAAAAAAAAACTAGCTTGGATTAAGCCCTAACATGGAAAAAAAAATATATATATATTTTTTTATATTTTCTTAATCAGTAACAGACCCTGAAAAATGTTTAGTGATGTTTCAGATCATTATTTAGAGACTTAATAATGAATATTATTGAATTATTAATTATATTAATATAATTTAGAGAAGTGCAGGATCTCATACATGCACAAGTACACAAATTACAATTTATACTCAAATTACAACCCCTTCTCATAAATAATCATAAATCATAAATAATCATAAATCATAAATAATCATAAATCATAAATAACCATAATGAAGCCAACACTGATGGTAATGAACAGTACTACTGACTGTAAAGAAAACAGTTTTATTCACAACGAGCAGAAACAATGTGGATTTACACCGTGAGAAACACACACACACACACACACACACAACTATTTACACAACAATCTTAAAATCCTGTAAAAAACAGTTTAATCAGTACAGTATAGAGCAGTGTGTAGGTGTGTATGGATGATTAATAAACACAAGCTGGAGGTGATTAGATCAGGTTATAAATCTCAGATTCTGACATTTGTGTCTTAAAGGGGTAATAACCTTTTTTTTAATTTATTACTTGTACAATTGTGTGTGTGTGTGTGTGTGTGTGTGTGTGTGTGTGTGTGTGGAGTGTATATAAACAAACGTTGAACCCACTTCGCCATTAATCTTACATAATGCACCTTTACACCTACCCTCATCCACTTCAGAATGATAAAACACACACACACACACACACACACACACACACACACACACACAAAATCTAAGATCTAAGACATAAATCTAAGATGAATGCCTCACATCTCAAACTGATAAAGTAAATGAAGATGGCGGACGAGGGCAAGTGGACGAGAGAGAGAGAGAGAGAGAGAGAGAGAGAGAGAGAGAGTGTTCACTTCATTATTCATATCCAATCATGATTGGAACACGGCATGCTTATGAAGGTGTGTAGCTTTAATATCAGTCATGTTTAATATACACTTTATAAAGGCTGGGGGTGGGACGGCGTCATCTGTTACACATGTGATTAAACACACACTGCAGGGTAATCATGGAAAAGAAAAGAAAAGAAAAGAAATGCAGTTGCTGTAGTGGTGTGGTGTGTGAGATCAGACCTGTCTCTCTGTAATGCGGAACGTGTTATAAACGAAAATCAGACCTGTCTCTCCGCAATGCGGAACGTGTTATAAACGAAAATCCCGGGAATAAACGCCACAGAGTGAGATTAAACCTTCAACACACTAGAACACTCCTACATTTACACAGTAAATGCTGTGTGTGTGTGTGTGAGTGTGTGAGTGTGTGTGTGTGTGTGAGTGTGTGTGAGAGAGATTGCAGGAAAGAACCTGCAGTGTGAGTTGAGCTGTGCTGTTTCCGTGGTAACTGCCTGTGCTGATAGTGGTTCAGTCAGAAAACCTTCAGATCCATCAACCTGTCTATCAGTCTATCTACTGCACGTATTTGATTAATGATCTGTCTGTCTGTCTCAGTTATTCTATTTGCTTAGTTGTCTGCCAGGCCTCTATCCGTCTGTCGCTCTCTCCTTCAGTCTGTCTCTCTCTCCCTATCTGTCTGTTGCTCTCTCCCTATCCGTCTGTCGCTCTCTCCCTATCCGTCTGTCGCTCTCTCCCTATCCGTCTGTCGCTCTCTCTCCATCCTCTGATGTTTGTGGTGATGTAGAGAAGTGAGAGCAGGATGTTTCTCTTCTAATCACTCCATCATTTTAGCTCAGTAGAATGTGATAATGTCCGAACACTGATGAAATGTTAGTGTGTTAATCTCAGGATACGTCCAACAGAGACAGTGTGTGTGTGTGTGTGTGTGTGTGTGTGTGTGTGTGTGTGTGTGTGTGTGTGTGTGTGTCTCTCCACTCAGTAGTGCTGACTTTACAGTGCAGCAGATTTAAATATAAAGCACATTTAAGATTAAAACACGGTACACGATGAACGTTTAAAACACAAACACAGGCTCCCCCTTAACGAAAGGGCCCTTAATGCTGTAAATGAGACAGAGCCGCAGTCCAGCTGTCCCGAGCACGGCTTAGCGTGCGTCCCTGCAGACGTGTGGACGTGCAGAGACCAGAACATACGATAGCACTGCAGATTATTATAATTATATTATAATCAAACAGGAATTACTCAAACAAGCATGCTAACACTGCTAACGGTGAATGGAGGCTGGTCATTTATTAGCATGACTCTGTGTGCATAATGCTAATCAGGTCACTGTTAGCAGGTTAGCATTCTGCATGAACGGTTCCTTTCATCTTCTCAGAGCAGGTAGGAGAAGTGTGTAATATGTGTGTGTGTGTGTGTGTGTGTGTGTGTGTGTGTGTGTGTGTGTGTGTGTGTGAGAGAGATACTAAGCTTATTGTTGATCATCACGGAGCACCAATTAACATCTGGACATCCATAAAGAACTCCAGATGTGTGTGTGTGTGTGTGTGTGTGTGTGTGTGTGTGTTTCAGCTCGTCTCTGCTGCAGAGTCACTACAGAGAAACACAGATGAGATTAGATTAGATTAGACCATATTGTCAGTGCCATCATAAATAAATATAATAAAAGATAAAAGTGTGTAAGCTGTCATTCAAACTTCATGTCTTTTACACACGACTCCCGTTTCCTCAGCAGGGTTCCAGAACTCTTTTGGTTCTTCAGGTGGGTTCTGGGAACTCTCGTTTTGTCACAGGGTTCCAGAATTCTAGAGGAGTTCAGGAACTATTCATTCTAACACTGAAGAGTACTGGAGTACTCTTTCGTTTCCACACAGAGTTACGGAACTCATTACTTTCCTCTTCTGTTCTTTAGGGGGTCCTTCACATGATGTCCGGAACATTCCTCATAGGGTTCTGGAGCTCAGGGGTCTGCGAAACTTTAGATTTTTCAGGGGCAGGGGCAGGGGCGGGGGAGGGGGCGTTTGGGGGGTACTGGGAACTCTTTTGTTCTCTCATCAGGTTCTGGAGCACTTTAGCTATTAAAGGGGAGGAGTTAATGAACTATGAGGAAACTAAAGACATCCTGAACTCTGTGTGTGTGTGTGTGTGTGTGTGTGGGGTAAAGTTTGAATAACAGCCTAAACACACTTACACACGCTCCTACCTGAGCTGGATGAGATTGCTGGCATGTGTATGGTTCTCCTCCGCTGTAGGGTCACAATCACACACACACACACACACACACACACACACAGATTATTACATACACAGTGCAGTGTGATGAGTGTGTGATATGGAGAATGTAAACACAACAACTATTTATACTCATCACTGATTGTTCATCGTGTGCGTGTGCGTGTGTGTGTGTGTGTGTGTGTGTGTGTTGCATGTACCTGCAGCAGTGTGAGGTGTGTGTTGCTCCTCCTGTCTATCTCTCTCCTCCTGCAGTGAGTGGATGTACTCGGGGCTGAGTGTGTCCTCAGGTTCTCCGATCAGATATATGTTCTTAAAGCGGTAGTACAGCATTGACGCTTTAAACATGATCGCCTCACTGCCCCGGAACCAACGCATCTACACACACACACACACACACACACACACACACACACACACACACACACACACACACACACACACAATATACATGACCAAACTCATTTCATTTAACGATATGTCCCAACTATTATTATATGAATTCTAATATTAGTTGCCATGGTTACGCCAGTAAACTATAATAACCGCTGGTGTAGGTGTGTGCGTGTGTGTGTGTGTGTGTACCTTGCGGAGTGTGTCGATGAGCTCGCTGTGGTTCTGAATGTGCCGTGAGGAAACAGACACCGAACTCAACTCATCCAACGCCGACAAACACTTATTCACATCCTACAGAGAGGAACAGACACCGCGGTGTTGATATAAATACACACTAATCTGTGTGTCCTGTATACAATCAGTTTATCATCACTGAAGCGTCCCCTGTACGCGTCCCTGTGAACGAGCCGTTACTATAGAAACCGTAACGTATTAGAATGAGTATTATTATTATTATTATTCCCGACCAATCAGGAAGCTGAACGGTGTACGGGTGTCTTACAGGCTTTTCGAGGGTCATGGAGATCCTGATATCACCGTGCAGTCTGTACAGTAGAGAGTCTGTGACTGACAGAGCAGGAGCTGAAACACACACACACACACACACACACACACACACACACACGGAGTCAGAGAACCACTCAATAAACCCCAGAACCCATCTGTAAATTAAAGATGATGATGATGATGATGATGATGATGTCATCTCACCTCTTCGCTTGTCTGCTCGGTCCTCTTCTCCTTTATGTTTACTCAGCCTGCGTGCACACACACACACACACACACACACACACACACACACACACACGGAGTCAGTCTGGGCTGCTTCTCTCTCTCTCATATATATATATATAGTATTTAAAGAGATTAGTTAGATGTAAACACCAGTGTCCTGTATTCACTCACTCCTCCGTCTGCTCTGTCTCTCCTCTCCTCTCTCTCTCCGTCTCTTCCTTTCTGTCTTCACCGTTGCTCTTGTCGTCCTCCTCCGCTCGGTTTGTGCCCTGTCTCTGCGTCCTGCTTCTGGTGGACGTGACCAAGCCCTGAAGAGACCTTAACACACTCATCCTCCTCTCCGCCAACACTCTACTCCTCTAACACAGAGAGAGAGAGAGAGAGAGAGAGAGAGAGAGAGAGAGAGAGGTGTAATACACATGTAATTAATCTAATGTATGCAAAAAAAAAGTGGGTGTGGCCTGTTCGCTATTAAGTGTTTTTAGTTGAGTCTAATTTCTTTCTCCTACTTGCTTCTTCTTTTCATCCTCCAAGTCTTTCTGTTTCGCAGACTCCTCCTTCTCTCCCTTCTTCTCCTGCTCCTCTTTCTTCTTCTCCTCATCTGTCTCCTCCTCTCCTGCATCTTCGTTCCTCTGCTTGTCGTCCAGCTGCTTCTTCTCTCTCACTTCCTGCTCTCTCTTCGTCTTCTCGGTCTCCTCCTCTCTCTTCTTCTCCCTCGTCTCCTCCTCTTTCTTCTTCTTCTTCTCCCTCATTTCCTCCTCTCGCTTCTTCTTCTCCCTGGCCTCCTCCTCCTCTCTCTCCTTCTTCTCCCTCGCCTCCTCCTCTCTCTTCTTCTTCTTCTCCCTGGCCTCCTCCTCTCTCTTCTTCTTCTTCTCCCTGGCCTCCTCCTCCTCTCTCTTCTTCTTCTTCTCCCTGGCCTCCTCCTCCTCTCTCTTCTTCTTCTTCTCCCTAGCCTCCTCCTCCTCTCTCTTCTTCTTCTTCTCCCTCGCCTCCTCCTCTCTCTTCTTCTTCTTCTCCCTGGCCTCCTCCTCCTCTCTCTTCTTCTTCTTCTCCCTCGCCTCCTCCTCTCTCTTCTTCTTCTTCTCCCTCGCCTCCTCCTCTCTCTTCTTCTTCTTCTCCCTCGCCTCCTCCTCTCTCTTCTTCTTCTTCTCCCTCGCCTCCTCCTCTCTCTTCTTCTTCTTCTCCCTCGCCTCCTCCTCTCTCTTCTTCTTCTCCCTCGCCTCCTCCTCTCTCTTCTTCTTCTTCTCCCTCGCCTCCTCCTCTCTCTTCTCCTCCTCTCTCTTCTCCTTCTCCCTCGCCTCCTCCTCTCGCTGCTTCTTCTCCCTCGCCTCCTCCTCTCGCTGCTTCTTCTCCCTCGCCTCCTCCTCTTTCTTCTTCTTCTCCCTCAGCTCCTCCTCTTTCTTCTTCTTCTCCCTCAGCTCCTCCTCTTTCTTCTTCTTCTCCCTCAGCTCCTCCTCTTTCTTCTTCTTCTCCCTCAGCTCCTCCTCTTTCTTCTTCTTCTCCCTCAGCTCTTCCTCTTTCTTCTTCTCCTCCCTTATTTCCTCCTCTTTCTTCTTCTTCTCCCTCATTTCCTCCTCTCCCTTCTTCTTCTCCCTCATTTCCTCCTCTCCCTTCTTCTTCTCCCTCTCCTCCTCCTCTCCCTTCTTTTTCTTCTCAGTCTTCTCTCGTTTCTTCTTCTTCTTCTCAGTCTCCTCCTCTGTCTTTGTCTCCATCACCATCTCGACTGCATCTTCGTTCCTCTGCTGCTTCATCTTCTCCCCCCTCTCCTCCTCTCTCATCTTCTTCACCTCCTCCTCCTTCCTCTTCTCTCTCTTGTACTCCTTTCCTCCTACTTTCTCTCCATCGTTCCACTCAACCTCCGGTTGCTTCTTCTCTGTTTCTTCCTCTGCATCCCTCTTTCCCTTCTGCTCTTCTGTTCTCCGTCTCAGAACTCTCTGTCCTCCCTCATCTGCCTCTCGCCTTTTTCTCTTTCCTGTCTCGCTGTTTTCTGGCTCTGAGGGGCGGAGTTTCTCTTCTTGTCGCTTCCTTCTCGAAGCTGAAGACACACAAACAAAAACACACTCACACACTATAGAAACACATCTTCACGTAACTGTGTTCTCTCAACTCTGCTAGCATCACTCATCCATCTCACTTTGCGGGGAAAAGTTATTAAGAATCACATTAATGTAATTTTTGAAAAAAAAATAATTATGTTAAAACTTGGTGGTGCTGTTCAAAGGACCAAAACGATTGTGCCCTAATGCCACGATAACCAATCAGGCCGCATTTCCCTCCCCAATGCCTCAGTAACCAATCAGACTGCATTTCCCTCCTCAATGCCACAGTAACCAATCAGGCCACAGTCCCCCCCCCAATGCCACAGTAACCAATCAGGCCGCATTTCCCTCCCCAATGCCACAGTAACCAATCAGGCCACAGTCCCCCCCCCAATGCCACAGTAACCAATCAGGCCGCATTTCCCTCCCCAATGCCACAGTAACCAATCAGGCCGCATTTCCCTCCCCAATGCCACAGTAACCAATCAGGCCGCAGTTCCCGCCCCAATGCCACAGTAACCAATCAGGCCGCATTTCCCTCCCCAATGCCACAGTAACCAATCAGACCGCAGTTCCCTCCCCAATGCCACAGTAACCAATCAAGCCGCAGTTCCCTCCCCAATGCCACAGTAACCGATCAGGCCGCATTTCCCTCCCCAATGCCACAGTAACCGATCAGGCCGCATTTCCCTCCCCAATGCCACAGTAACCGATCAGACCGCATTTCCCTCCCCCAATGCCACAGTAACCAATCAGGCCGCATTTCCCTCCCCAATGCCACAGTAACCAATCAGGCCGCAGTTCCCTCCCCAATGCCACAGTAACCGATCAGGCCGCATTTCCCTCCCCAATGCCACAGTAACCGATCAGACCGCAGTTCCCTCTCCAATGCCACAGTAACCGATCAGGCCGCAGTTCCCTCCCCAATGCCACAGTAACCAATCAGACCGCAGTTCCCTCCCCAATGCCACAGTAACCAATCAAGCCGCAGTTCCCTCCCCAATGCCACAGTAACCGATCAGACCGCAGTTCCCTCCCCAATGCCACAGTAACCGATCAGGCCGCAGTTCCCTCCCCAATGCCACAGTAACCGATCAGGCCGCAGTTCCCTCCCCAATGCCACAGTAACCGATCAGACCGCAGTTCCCTCCCCAATGCCACAATAACCAATCAGGCCGCATTTCCCTCCCCAATGCCACAGTAACCAATCAGGCCGCATTTCCCTCCCCAATGCCACAGTAACCAATCAGGCCGCATTTCCCTCCCCAATGCCACAGTAACCAATCAGGCCGCATTTCCCTCCCCAATGCCAGAGTAAGCAACAGACCTCAGTTCCCTCCCCAATGCCACAGTAACCAATCAGACCGCAGTTCCCTCCCCAATGCCACAGTAACCAATCAGAATGCAGTTCTAAGCCTGAGTGTGTTTACCTGCAGGGCTGGAAACAGTGTCACTGATGGCTGGGATAATCTCCTCCTTCTTTCGTCCCTCTCTATCCTTCCATTCACCCTCTGGCTGTTTCTTCTCAGTCTCTTCCTTCTGTCCCTTTTCCCCACTATCCTTCTGCTCTTCTGTCCTCCGTCTCAGTACTCTCCGTTCTCCCTCACCTTCTTCTTCCCGTTTTCTCTTTGGCACCTCAATCAGAGCAGCACCTTGGGGTTCAACTGGAGCAGGAACTTGGGGCTCAACAGGAGCAGCACCTTGGGGTTCAACTGGTGCAGAATTTTGGGATTCAGCTGGAGCAGTGCCTTGAGGTTCAACCGCAGCACCAACTTTGGGATCACCTGGAGCAGGCTCTTGGAGCCTGTAACACCTTCTGAAAACTGGAGTTATACCTTGGGGTTCAGGAATTGCATCTTGGGATTCATGAGCAGCATCTTGGGGTTCGGTAGCTGAGAATTTGCATTTCAAGGCTGAGACTTCGAGGTTTTGAAACTGAATCTCAGGGTTGTGGAGGTGAGTCTCGGAGCTTTGTAGTAGAGTCTCAGGGCTCCGGAGCCGTGGCACTGTGACCCTCAGCCAAGTCTTGGGATTCAGGAGCCGAGTGTCTGGGTTCTGGAGCTGTGGCTCTGGAGTTCTGAGCCATGGCTCTGGGGTTTGAAGCAAAGTCTCTGTGACCCTCAGCTGAGTATCCTGGGTTTTTAGTTGGGTCCCTGGGGTTTGGAGCTGGGTCTCTTGGCTCTTTAACCATGGCTCTGTGACCTTCAAGTAAGTCTTGGAATTCCGGAGCCGAGTTTCTGGGGTGCAGAGTTGAGTCTGCTGCTGTGGCTCTGTATCCTTCACCGAAGCCGAGAAATTCCGTAGCTGACTCGCTGGTCTCCGTACCAGAGTTTCAGGAGTTTGGAGCCGAGTCTCTCGGGTCCGGAGGTGAGTATCTGGGGTCTGAAGCCCAGCCTCTGGAGTTTGGAGCTGTGGATCTGTGACCTTCACCCAACCCTTGGTCTTCTGAAGCCGAGTCTCTGGGTTCTTTAACTGCGGATCTATCACCTGCACCCAACCCTTGGACCTCCGGGGCTGAGTCGCCGGGGTTCGGAGCCGAGATTCTGGGGTTCGGGGCTGAGTCTCTGGAGTTCTAGGCAGAGTCTCTGGAGTTCTAGGCCGAGTCTCAGGGTTCTGTAACTGTGGATCAGTGGCCTTCACCCTACCCTTGGAGTTCTCGGGTTGAGTCTCTGGGGATCGGAGCCGAGTCTCTGGGGATCGGAGCCGAGTCTCTGGGGATCGGAGCAGAGGCTCCTTTAACTGTGGATCTGTGACCTTTACCCAACCCTTGCCGTTCCGGGGTCGAGTCACAGGGTTCTGTAATGGTGGATCTGTGACCTTAACCCAACCCTTGGAATTCCGGGGCTGAGTCTCCTTGGTTCGAATCCGAGTCTCTGGGGTTCGGAGTCGCTTCTCTAGGTTTGGCTGCAGTGTAATATATAGGCATGTACCGATAACCGGTTATTAAAAATACATTGCGATGTTCAACAAGCACTTCCAAACATCACTTCTCTTGTGTCTATTTAAGGATGTGAAATAAAATTTCAGGGTACTAATTTCCAACAGTAACAGTAACTAACAGTAAATATTGCAAATAGCTATTGATTAGTAAATAATTAAAAAGATAAGCTAAATGTAATACTTTCTCTTCATTACACAACTGACCAGAACAACATGAACTAAAAATGTCCAAACTCAGATTACATACCTTGTCCTTCTCCACTTTGATAGGCAGCTTCATCTTCGGCTTAGTCCTTGTCGTATTTTTGGCTTTGACCATCTTGGCTTTTGTAAGGATTTTCTTCCTGGCGGCCTCCTTCTTCTTCGCAACGATGGCTTTTTTGGCCAGGACAACCTTTTTGGGGGGAGTGGGTCTTTTAGTTTGAGTTGTGTTACCAGCAGAAGTTGTTGCTTTTTTAGACATTGGAGTGGCAGCAGTCGCTTTTTCAGAAGGTTTTACAGTCTTGTCTTGGCCATCTTTTGCTCGGCTCAGTGTCTGTCTCCTAGTCGGGGACTCCGAGGTGGACGGTTTATTCAGAGTGGTGCTGGTTTTCATAGGTGTTTTATCACTCTTTACCGGAGTTGCAGCATTAGGGGGCGTGTTAGCCTCATTTTTCTTCTGAGCGTTCTTCTTTCCCTCACTCCTCGCCTTCCTCCGCATCTCCTGCACCTTCCTCACCATATCGGCTTTCTGTCAGAGACACGACAACCAGAACGCCAACAATTCTCTTGAATGTAGTGAGCAAGCAGGAAACAAAAAATGAATCATAATTACAGTACACACACACACACCCTAACATTGGGATGTGGTGAACTCTGACCTTTTGTCCTTTGAGGCCGACCCCTGGGTCATTTTCGATCTCCCACATGGCCTGTTCAAAACCTCCTCGTTTGATGGGTTTCCCATATTTTTCTTTGTTGGGCCAGTAATGCACGATGTCCTTAGGAACCAGAGAAGTTCTGTAATAATAATAAGAATAAGAATAAGAATAATAAGAATAATAAGAAGAAGAAGAAGAAGAAAAAGAAACTATTCTAATTCTACAATTAGAATAACAAATCATTAATAAAACATTGAGTGAGCTGGGATTCAGTCAGTGGCTAACAGAGGCTAGCAGGGTAAACACACACACAGGTGTGTGTGTGTGTGTGTGTGTGTGTGTGTGTATATGTGTGTTTGTGTGTGTGTGTATATACTCACGTCTGGTGTGTTCCATAAAAGAAGATTGGGATCTTATTCCTCGGAGCCTTCCCAACGGAAATCTGTCCATGGAAAATAAAAACAGTCATTTTGCATGTCTGTGTCTGTGTCTCTCTGTCTGCGTCCGTCCGTCTCTCTCTCTCTCTCTCTGCGTCCGTCCGTCTCTCTCTGCGTCCATCCGTCCGTCTCTGTCTGCCTCCCCCCGTCTCTCTCTCTCTCTCTCTGCGCCCGTCCGTCTCTCTCTCTCTCTCTCTGCGTCCGTCCGTCTCTCTCTCTCTCTCTCTGCGTCCGTCCGTCTCTCTCTCTCTCTCTCTCTGCGTCCGTCCGTCTCTCTCTCTCTCTGCGTCCGTCCGTCTCTCTCTCTCTGCGTCCGTCCGTCTCTCTCTCTCTCTGCGTCCGTCCGTCTCCCTCTCTCTCTCTGTGTCCGTCCGTCTCCCTCTCTCTCTCTTCGTCCGTCCGTCTCCCTCTCTCTCTCTGCGTCCGTCCGTCCCTCTCTCTCTCTGCGTCCGTCCGTCCCTCTCTCTCTCTGCGTCCGTCCGTCTCCCTCTCTCTCTCTGCGTCCGTCTCCCTCTCTCTCTCTGCGTCCGTCTCCCTCTCTCTCTCTGCGTCCGTCTCTCTCTCTCTCTGCGTCCGTCTCTCTCTCTCTCTGCGTCCGTCTCCCTCTCTCTCTCTGCGTCCGTCTCCCTCTCTCTCTCTGCGTCCGTCTCCCTCTCTCTCTCTGCGTCCGTCTCCCTCTCTCTCTCTGCGTCCGTCTCCCTCTCTCTCTCTGCGTCCGTCTCCCTCTCTCTCTCTGCGTCCGTCTCCCTCTCTCTCTGCGTCCGTCTCCCTCTCTCTCTCTGCGTCCGTCCGTCTCTCTCTCTGCGTCCGTCCGTCTCTCTCTCTGCGTCCGTCTCCCTCTCTCTCTGCGTCCGTCTCCCTCTCTCTCTCTGCGTCCGTCCGTCCCTCCCTCTCTCTGCGTCCGTCCGTCCCTCCCTCTCTCTGCGTCCGTCCGTCCCTCTCTCTCTCTGCGTCCGTACCTCCCTCTCTCTCTGCGTCCGTACCTCCCTCTCTCTCTGCGTTCGCACCTCCCTCTCTCTCTGCGTCCGTACCTCCCTCTCTCTCTGCGTCCGTACCTCCCTCTCTCTCTGCGTCCGTACCTCCCTCTCTCTCTGCGTCCGTACCTCCCTCTCTCTCTGCGTCCGTCCGTCTCCCTCTCTCTGCGTCCGTCCGTCTCTCTCTCTCTCTGCGTCCGTCCGTCTCTCTCTCTCTCTACGTCCGTCCGTCCCTCCCTCTCTCTGCGTCCGTCCGTCCCTCCCTCTCTCTGCGTCCGTCCCTCCCTCCCTCTCTCTGCGTCCGTCCCTCTCCCTCTCTCTCTCTGCGTCCGTCCGTCCCTCTCTCTCTCTGCGTCCGTCCGTCCCTCTCTCTCTGCGTCCGTCCGTCCCTCTCTCTCTGCGTCCGTCCGTCCCTCTCTCTCTGCGTCCGTCCGTCTCTCTCTCTCTCTGCGTCCGTCCGTCCCTCCCTCTCTCTGCGTCCGTCCGTCCCTCTCTCTCTCTGCGTCCGTCCGTCTCTCCCTCTCTCTGCGTCCGTCCGTCCCTCCCTCTCTCTGCGTCCGTCCGTCCCTCCCTCTCTCTGCGTCCGTCCGTCCCTCCCTCTCTCTGCGTCCGTCCGTCCCTCCCTCTCTCTGCGTCCGTCCGTCCCTCCCTCTCTCTGCGTCCGTCCGTCTCTCTCTCTCTGCGTCCGTCCGTCTCTCTCTCTCTCTGCGTCCGTCCGTCTCTCTCTCTCTCTGCGTCCGTCCGTCTCTCTCTCTCTCTGCGTCCGTCTCCCTCTCTCTCTCTCTGCGTCCGTCTCCCTCTCTCTCTCTCTGCGTCCGTCCGTCCCTCTCTCTCTCTGCGTCCGTCCGTCCCTCTCTCTCTGCGTCCGTCCCTCTCTCTCTGCGTCCGTCCCTCTCTCTCTGCGTCTGTCCGTCCCTCTCTCTCTGCGTCTGTCCGTCCCTCTCTCTCTGCGTCCGTCCCTCTCTCTCTGCGTCCGTCCCTCTCTCTCTCTCTCTGCGTCCGTCCGTCCCTCCCTCTCTCTGCGTCCGTCCGTCCCTCTCTCTCTCTGCGTCCGTCCGTCCCTCTCTCTCTGTCCGTCCGTCCCTCCCCCTCTCTCTGTGTCCGCCCGTCCGTCCCCGTCTCTCTCTGCGTCCGTCCGTCCCTCTCTCTCTGCGTCCGTCCGTCCCTCTCTCTCTGCGTCTGTCCGTCCGCCTGGCTCTCTCTCTCTGCGTCTGTCCGTCCGCCTGTCTCTCTCTCTCTGCGTCTGTCCGTCTGCCTGTCCCTCTCTCTCTGCGTCTGTCTGTCCCTCTCTCTCTGTCTCTCTCCATCCCTGTCTGTCTCTCTCTGCCTCTGTCTGTCTCCCATCATCCATGCATGTCTCTCTCTGTGTGTGTCTCTCTCTCTGCGCCTGTTCATCTGTCTGTCTCTCTCTCTCCATCCCTGTCTGTCTCTCTCTGCGCCTGTTCATCTGTCTCTCTCTCTCTCTCTGCATCTGTCTGTCTGTCTCTCTCTCCATCCCCGTCTGTCTCTCTCTCCGTCCCCGTCTGTCTCTCTCTCCGTCCCCGTCTGTCTCTCTCTGTGTCTTGGTGTGGGTGTGTGTGTGTGTGTGTGTTAGTTACCCGGGCAGGCCAGAAAGGATAACCCTTCATTTTGGCAAACACGACGTCACCAGGACTGAAGTCATGATGCAGAGACACACACTTCATCTTGCACTGTAACACACACACACACACACACACACACACATAACGTTAATGTCTGCTGTATACACACCAGTAATACACACTTACATAAACACGTTTTAAAAGATCACTATAAAGCAAATTAATAGCCGACTCTTAAATAACTATGTAAACCCTACACATGTGCACTAGGCAGCTTACAATATAATGGCTTTTATACACTACCTAGTGCACTTTATATTTAATAGAGAGCCGTTTGGGATGCAGCCAGCTGCTAACATGCTAACAACAGAAACAACAACACAACACAGGAATGTCGGTAACTATCCGGTTAAAACACAAACACGCGCGCGCATAATGTACAGACATGAAGTGTATAAATAACAGAAGAGAGTGCACATTTAACCTTTATTCACTTACCCACTCTGCTCTATAACACCACCGTGTTCATAAAAACAAATTAGTTCCTCTCGCGCTCTGTGCCATTGAACGCTATGCCCCCCTCACCCGCTTTCCGACAAGCCCCGCCTCCAGCGCAATGATTGGTTCTTCTTCTTCTTCCTCTTGTACTGTTTATTGGCGGTTGGCAAACCAGCTTTTGGTGCATTACCGCCACCTACTGAACTGGAGTGTGATGTGTCAGTGCTGCTAGGATTGGTTCGTTGGTATCCCGCTTTAAGCAGTGGACCTCCCCGATTGGTGAGTGCGCGTAAATATACAAGACCTAGCCAATTACAACACAGGAGGCGGGGTTTATCACGACCTCACCGGACTACCGCCACCTGCTGTGCTGGAGTGTGAACACGGAAATGTGTTCAATACTAAATACACGATTTATCAGCTTTACTGAGCACCACTGAGCAGCATTTTCCTCCTCAGTAACTAATGATGAAGTAAATCCTTTATTTACATCCATGTGTTTAAAAAAATCGTGTAAAAGTGGATTCCAGAACAATATAAATATAAAGTATTCCAGAATAATTCCTGATATTTACACACAATATTAAGTCTGAATTCGACAAAACAGAGTTCCTGCGTTTAACTTGCATCCACTCAGACACTTACAGGTGTAACTTCAGACACCACAGAGCTTTTGTGGTCAGTCACATGGGTCATCTTTAGATCAACAAATCAATCAGATCGATCTGATTGGTCAGAAGGTGTTGATTAGTTTTCCATAACAGCAGCTCTGACAGTAGCGCAGCTGCAAATCACAGCTTTATGTTAATGTTATCGTTTCTATAGTAACGGCTCACTGGCAGGGACGTTGTACAGCAGATGCTCCAGTGATGATGAACAGATTAAAAAACGTGTGAGAAGTTTTCTGTAAGGAGAAATGTGTTTATGTAACATTTATGGAAGGAGTCTCCAGTGTCAGTGCGTTGTAACAGTCAGAGTTAAAGATGTCATTTTACGTTTTCCCAAATCTTCAGGACAGAGGAGTTTCTCTGTAACATGAGAATAAAGAGAGGGCTGGTGAGGGAACGAGTGTTTAAAGCTGCTGTAACATAAATGAGAACAGGAACTGACTCGTTTCACAGACACTAAATGTAACTATAAACGGATAAAAAGTATGGCATGTCATTTTCTAAGAATAAATGTTAATTGTTGGTAAGTTGCTGTGGTGTCAGAGGAATAAAACACTTGGCTGTTAGAGGAAAATAATCAACGTTCAGAGTGATAACACTCGGTGTTTTACTGTAACACGTCGTGGCCTCCAGGGGCAATTCCACCTTTGGCCACTAGAGGGCATCCTGACTGTTTTTGCAGAACTTCTTCCTCCATTCCTCCATTCCCCTGATTGGTCAGTGCTCTGTTTAAGTTCCCTGTGTTTTTTCCTCAGTTGCTGGAGCACTAACTCGTGTGTTTGAGGTCTGGTTTCTGAGAATTTGGTATTTTTTGTGTTATTTTCACAATGTTTTTTTAATTATTTAGCATTTTTCCTTCGTGTTTATTTTAAAGTTGATTAAGTTCTGAATATCCTGGTTCCTGGTCTGTCTTTCCTCATGTTTGTCTTTAATAAAGAAGTTCTGCACGTGCGTCCGCCTCCATGGACCCTCCCTCATGACAACACGATAATAGTGAACATGTGGTTATTATTTTATTCAGGATTCGGGATTTTTGCATAAACACAAGTCAGATGTTTACAGTTTACACCACGACGCCTGTTACACTACACTTATTACACAATGACAATAACATTTTAATCACACCATCAGATTAAATGCTGAGCGTGTAATTAACATCCCGCTGACGAGACGAGGTAAAGCACAACACCAGCATCACCAGCATCACCAAACTGCACCAACATCCTTCTGTTCCAGGATGTCACTGTTACACTAATCGCACTTCCTCTCTCAGGGTTTTGAGAGCTGTAGCGGTTTATTACTGATATTTATCAGATGCTGGCTGTTCATCACGTGTCTCTCTTTTGATCTTCACCGGCGTGGTGGACTTGCGTGTTTTCTTTCTGGCTGTTGCACCAGTGACTCCTTTACACTCCTTCTGATTGGTCCAGAGATGAGTGGAAGCCCCGCCCCCTGCACCACTATTAGCACCGTAAGCTGACATTTTATCTTGATGTGTCATTTCCGTGTAATTATTTGTGTTAGCAAAAGCACAAACGCTTGATGCGGTAACAGGTGCTAGCATAGCCGTGTGGGATGTTTTCACTTCCTGTATGATTTTCACCGGCGACGTGGAGGATTGGGACGAAGCCCAGTGACTTGTCATGGAGTGTGTGGTGTGTGTGCGGTGTGTCGAGTGTGTGTGGTGCGTGTTGTGTAGGCGTGGGTTCGGATTAGCGCTGTGTCTGTTGCGGCTCCTCAGTGAGCTGAACAGCATGTCGCAGCCCTCGACGGTGCAGCGGTGTTTGATTTTAAGATGCACGGCGTTGTAGTGGATCTTCAGCGTCCCCCTGTCGTAGAACGTTTTCCCGCACGAGCCGCAGCTCACGCGAGACTTCCGCGGAGAAGACGAGGACAGATGCTGATCCCTCGCTCCTGAGGAAAACGAGAAAACGCAGGAACACGGTTGGCGTGGAGTCTCAAGCTTTGCTAATCTGACGTAAGTGTAACGCTACAGTCGCTAATGCTAAGAAGATGAATTGCTAATTCACTGAAGGTTATGAACTCAAAAACATTTTTTCTTCTCGTCTCCCGCCACTTGTGAGTTTCACTTCCACGCTAACATGCTAATACAGTGCACAACAATTAGCTCTGACTTAGCGCTACATTCTACATTAGGGCTGAAACTTCTGTGGAAGGTTTCGGCTAACAGATAAACTTTTTTAGTTTCATTTTTCATTACCTGGGTTTTTCCTGTCTTCTCCTGGTAGTGGTGCATCAGTCACGATCGCTGCCTCAGATTCTGCGTTTTCTCGACCTCTTGTCTCTTGCTGTAATCGACACAATTCCGATGGAAACTTGTGAAGAAGCGATGAGTACGGCTCGCTACACTCCTCTACGCCTCCCGAAAGATTTTCTAAATGCCTCCATCCGGGTGACCTTTGACCTCTGATGATTCCGTTCATCTGTAGATTATGACCGGTGTTGAAAAAGCGGTGATGTTTTGTCGTTTCCGAGGCGTCTGTCGGAAGCCGAAGCTGCTCGTGCTGGGAGATCATCAGCTCTGCGCTGGATTTAGTTTCACCGAAACGTAAAAACTGACGCAGAGTCACCAGTTCGTCTTCAGGTGTCATGATCACCCAGCGATCCAAAACCTTCCCTGACGAGTCCTGCACAGAGCAGCACACACACGAACAGAAGCGAGAAATAAACATTTAATTAGATCCGAAGACAAAAACAGCATTATCTGGTTTATGGTGTTCCTCAGAGCTCAGCACTCAGACCACTGTTATTCTCTACTTCCGCTTTTATCCTGCTATAGAGGGCCATATAAATCGGCTGCTCCTCCGTGTGTGTGTGTGTGTGTGTGTGTGTGTGTGTGTGTGTGTGTGTGTGTGTCAGGTGTGTGTGTGTGTGTGTTTACCTGCAGCTTGTATCCTCGGATGTAATCGTGCAGGGTCCAGCCGTGTGTGTGTAGGACATCGAGGACGTGTTGGTGTGTGAGGACGCTGAAGAGCCGGTCCAGGAGAATCTTCATCCTGACGGGAAAAGCGTGTGTGCTGAACAGGATCAGAGCACTGAGGTCACACACCACGCCCACTTGAACAACCTCCACCTGATCTGAACACACACACAGCTTACTGAGAGCTACACACACACACACACACACACACACACACACACACACACACACGAACACGTGAGAGAGAGAGAGAGAAAAACACGAAAAGAAGACAAGTTTGTTAGTGATTGAGATACCATCACACA
>CM042570.1:780000-792500 GCA_023630585.1 Cranoglanis bouderius | reverse complement strand
TCTCGGACTCTTGGACGTGATTCGAGTTCGCGATATTCGGATCATAGAGCGGACGCTTTTCTGCTGCGATATTAAAAATTAATTTGGAGAAAACTTTTGATTTCAGTTTGAATCACTGGTTACTGCAGTAAAATTTGTCACGCTGATTTTTATCCCGTTAGATCAGAAAGTTAGCCGTGTTTCTCTCACGTATTCCATGCTTACAACTACTGAACGGTGTTGATTTTTATTATTTATCTGCAAACCAAGTGTTTTTTCACGTTGTTGAAATGCAGAGCTCAGATATGCGCAGGCACTCCGAGCGGACGCGGGTTTCGTCACACGGATACGCCACCGAGAAAACTGATGAACCGCCACAGAATCAAAGAGTCAATTATTTATTCTATACAACAAACATATTCAAATCAATTACATTCTCTCTGTTTCTCTCTCTTACACACACACACACACACACACACACACACACCATCTCAAAAAACTGTTAGAAAATGGTTATATGAACTTTTTTACACTTAGAGTTTAAGCTACACACACACACTTCTCTAAAATGTACAATACAAACAGGGGTTCAGTTGTTAGAAAGAAGACATAGCAACTTTTATTTAAAAGATTAATAGTCCATCTGTGTGTGTGTGTGTGTGTGTGTGTGTGTGCGCGTATGAGTGTGTGCGCGTGTGTGTGTGCGCGTGTATATATATATGTTTGTGTGTGTGTGTATGTGTGTGTGTGTGTGTGTGTGTGTGTGTGTGTGTGAGAGAGAAAGAGTTCAGCACTTGTGTATGCAGGCTGAGACGGTGACGCCGGCTCTTTTCAGAGTCCTGTGGAACTGATCGTATCTCTAATTAAAGCAGCAGTGCAGCGTAAACATTCACACAGTCTCCCGTTCCGCTTCCTGCAGGTCACTTCCTCTTCTGATGGATGACTTCCTGCTGGAGGCGGGGCCTTTGTGGAACAGATAGATTGGCCTCTGGAGTCCTGAGAAAGAGAAGACAACATTAAAAAAAAAGTGAGAAGTGATTAAAAAAAAAAAAAAGTTTTACAGAAACATACTGACACAAAGAGTGTGCATGTACAGCAAATTCCAAAATTATTGGCACCCTTTGTGAAAACGTGCTGAAAACTAACCGATCGTATGCGCGTGTGTGTGTTTATGTCTCACCCTGAAGTCACACTAGAGGGCGACAATTTGCTGATATCACCCCCAGTTTGCTAATGGGTTTCTGAGGTTCTGATGAACAGTAGTTTCCAAGATATTTTTAATATCTTTAATATGTCTTGTACATTAAATGTATCTGTATTAATTTTTAAGAATAACCGTGTTATGGTTTTGTCTTTTACATGTTACAGCAGTTCAAAGAAACCTCAGAAGAACACTGAATCACAATAATGCCGTTCAGTGGATCTCGCTAGTTTCTCCTGGTTACAGTTTTCTGGCCCTGAAATTAGCTCCACCCCCTTTCCAAAAGGCATGTCGTTTCAACAGAAGGCAAATTACAATACAACCAACGATCAGCCTTCATCTTCCCCCAGCTGACTCCACCCCCTTCTATTGAAATGACATATGTCTTTTGGAAAGGGGGTGGAGTCAGCTGGGGGAAGGTGAAGGCTGATGACTGGTTTTATTGTAATTTGCCTCTAAATGGTAGACAGCTTTAAAACTTATAATATTGTATAATATCATGTGTGTGTGTGTGTGTGTGTGTGTGTGTGAGATAAAGCAGGCTGAGTTATGGTGTGTTACCTTTAGGGCAGCTCCTGGTGGCGCTGATGAGCTCGTAGCTGCTGAATCCCACCTCGGAGGTGAGGTACGAGCTGAACTGGTCCGGTCTGAGCCGAATGCTGTTGTAGTTCCTGTGGGTGGTTTCCTGAAAACACATCACACAAAAAACTGGTATTAGTCTGGGTTTACTCCAGTATAAGATTGGTCTGTGTTTAGTCAGGGTTCAGTAAGGGTGGTTCCCTTAAAAAAAAACAAAAAAAACAAAAAAAACAACCCACATCACAACAAACTGGGATTAGTCTAAGAAGAGAGCAGAAGAGGTTTAGTCTGGATTTAGTCATTGTTTTTAGTATCCAAGACATGAAATACATTTATAAATTTAAAATGTATGGGCTTAATTAGGGTTTAGTATGAGTTCAGTCAGGAGGTTTGTGTTTATGCAGGGTTTGGTACATATTTAGTCAGGGCTTAGCATGGGTTTAGTGCGAGTTTAGTCAGGGTTTTTATTTTGGTTAATCAGGGTTTAGTATGGGTTTAGTCAGGGTTTTTTATTGTGTGTTCAGTGTGGGTTTAGTCCGGGTATTTAATGTGTTCAGTGTGGGTTTAGTCAGGGTATTTAATGTGTTTAGTATGGGTTTAGTTTGATACAGTGGAAACAGTTTGGTTGTGGTATGCAGCATATACATAGTGAAGGAAATGTCCACACACACACACACACACACACACACACACACACACGTTTACCGTCAGTCTCTTCCTCTTGCTGTAGGAGCTCCATGGCTGTGGTTGGAGGATAAACACTCCTCCAGGGTGCAGGTGTGTGAAAGCCCGTCTGAAGAGTCGCTGAAGCCCGACGTCTCCCCAGTTCAGATGAACCCACCTCGTCACGTTCAGACACACGATGATATCATACTCCGCACACTGTGACATCATCACCGCATCACTGTCCGGCACGTAGTTTCCCTGCAATCACACACACACACACACACTTCATTTGTACTCAAGCTATAGTTTATAGAGAAACAAGCAATAGTTTGTACTAGTGTAACGGTCAAAAACAAAATAAAACTTGTTTGCAGGTAAAAGCTAAAGCTAACCAGGTGAGCAAAACCCTAAACTGTCAATCAAAAGCTAAACCTAGCAAGAGGAGAAAATACACAGCTACTGTGCAACTCCGTAATCAGGTGGCTGCTACGTGGAGACTGAATCCTGTTCCTCTGAGTGACATGGCAGACAGAGGGCTGTCAATCAAACATGCTGATTAGAATATTAGGCCACACCCATTAGGATGTCCTCAGCAAAGTCAGCTGCTGTTTAACTTTAAATGTTTAAGTCAAGGACCATATAAAAATTTCTTCCTCAAATACATTCCATGCTGTGTGTGTGTGTGTGTGTGTGTGTGTGTGTGTGTGTGTGTGTGTGTGTGTGTGTGTCAGTCACTAAGCAAGAACCATTTTGTTATAGATGTTCTTCGGTTTTACGGCTCTACTCCATTTTGAGTTTGCAGGAGACGTGTTACAAATATCTAAACACATGATCAGGCTAGTGTTTCTCTCTCTCTCTCTCTCTCTCTCTCTCTCTCTCTCTCTCTCTCTCTCTCTCTCTCTCTCTCTCTCTCACACACACACACACACACACACACTCACTTACCTTCATGAAGGACACATTGTTAGGGAACACCCCGGAGGCAGTAGGCAGTAAGGGAGGAGCAGCGATTGGCCCCCTACATAGTCTGAAAGAAACAGGGAACGTCCGCAACATCTCCACCTCTCTGGATTTCTCCTCTGTGTCTGCATCTTGTCTCACTTCCTGTTTCTGCAGCTCAGACAGGAAGTGGCGGAGGTTCTGCCGTGCCGCGTGAACCACACCGCTGTCGATATCCAAGCCCAGGATGTGGGCAGGGCCCCAGTTCTTAGCGATGGCGAGAGTCATGTGACCCACATTGCATCCGACGTCCAGGACTTTTTTCCCACGGAACCATTCGGGCCGGAACGCCGCCAGACGAGGATCCACGTCCAGAGTCGGTGTCCGATAACCATAGTAACGGCTGTAGATGCCGTGATGGAACTCGCGTCTCGGTTTGCGCTGATTTTTCTGTGACACACGATGGTTTGCTTCAAGATGGTTTCCTGTGGTTCCACCCACAACAGGTGTGTGAAATGTTTGACTCCGCCCTCTGTCTAAATTAAGCTGCTTATTGGTGGGAGTCGGCGTGATTGAAAGGCGTTCCGAACGGCTGACTGTTCGTCGGCGCTTTCGGTGTTTGGATGCCTGCGCGGTGGAGTTGCTACTTCCTGCCTGAGGAGCGGAGTTTGTGGATCGGCGTCGTGGCAGTATGGGCGGGACCACTTCATCGCGGCAGTTGATGCTCGTGTTGAGTTCATAGGGTCGTGGCGATGCTTCAACTAGTTCCTCTGCTAAATGCCGTGCAGGAAACTGTGTACTCTCTTCCTCAGCGCCCTTTGCCTTTTCAGAGTCTGACGGTTCAAGATGGACGCCACTGCCACCATGGTGCCTGTTTCTATGACGCCGCCTCTTTAAGGGTGACACCAGGACGCCACCGTTGGCGTTTCCGCCCTTGCCGCTGAGGTTTAGCGGGTCAGTGATGTCTTTGGGGATCAGGATCTCGACAGGCTCCCTGCTCTTGGATGGAAGTGGTGACGATTTGGGCGTTTCCGCGTTCAGCGCCCGGTTCACCTCCTCATCCAATAGGCTGTTGAGATTCAGAGGGTCAAAGATGTTTCCGCCCAACAGGAAGTTGCTGGGCAGCACCGGGTCACACTCGGAGTTAGCTCTCCGTCTGCGCTTGCTAAATCCGGGATGCTTAAAGCCAGCGTTCATGCTGTAGCGCCGTTTGCCAAGTTTCTGAGGCCCGGTTTGGGACTGTATACCATTTTTCGCTTGTAAGAGCTTATTGTTTCCTTTTGCTTGCATTATCTCGGCAACTTCATCATGTCCCGCCTCTTCTGTCAAAGCGGCGTTAGAAGACACTTCTGTCAGCACCATGTTAGCCATGAACGGAGCACCGATACTAACAGGTGCCAAAGAGGATGGACTCAGAGTCTTAACACGCCCCGCTGGGTTCTGGGAAGGTGGCCGGCTCAAAACGGCCGCCGCTCCGTCTCCCGTTAAGACAGTTTCTTTTTCTATGGACATCTCAATCATCTTCTACCGGTCAGTTCTACGTGCACGGGCAAGACGGAGAGAAAGGCGTCCAAAATTGTCACAGTGACAAAGTTTGCTTTTGTAAACTTGCAGAAAACTTGTCTGCTTATGGGTTCACAGACGTTCCCATGTTACTGCAGCCGTGGCTGAACGAGTCAGACTGCAGTGGAGCTGAAAAACAATTACAAACCATACAGTTAAAGCAAACATATAAATCATCAATGCTAATAATGCTAATAATGATTAATACTGTGGAAAACTGGAGTCTCAGAGGAGACTACGGTCAAGACAGACCCCTCCCTCTACCTAACTCTCTCTCTCTCTCACACACACACACACACACATACTCGCTCTCTCTCACACACACACACACGCGCGCGGAGCTCCGCCTTCTTGCTTGTGTTGAGCTGTGGCAGAGCTTCCCTCCCCCAAGTTACTGCTTTCTCTGCAAAACACCAAGAAAAACCCCACAATTGTGACTTCAGCGCCATCTTATTTACCGTGTCGGACTTGTTTGTATCCCGTGACCCTTGAACCCCAAACCAAAAAAAAAAAAAAAATACATCAAAAAATCTAATTCTGTGACGCCCCTTCCAAAAAAAACCGCATTTCTCAAACCGTCCGAGCACGGTTAGGACTCGGCATGGTGTATGCGTGAACGTTAGCGAGATTATTTTTCTATATTCTCTGTCAAGTATGTGAAAGTGTGTATGCTTCTGAGCCTTCAAGGCTTCTGTATCTTACTGCTGAGGAACCCACGCTCTTATACCTCACTACAGCCCTGAAGAAACGCTAACGGACAGCCGAGTCGACCAATGACAAACGAGAATGCAAGCCGTGCTCGTCGTGACGACCAATAGGGTTGCTCATAACGAAGCACGCGCTGCCAGATCCCCGCCTTTTACCTCACGCTAGGTGTCTTAGCTATCTGCCTGAGACGTAACCGACGGTCCGTTTCATTTCACAGCTTCAACAAATATCATCCAAATTAAAATAAAATTCAGACTAAACCTATATTCCCGTTATAGGAATTTTGAGACTGGTGTTTACTTTCAAAGCTATTTAAATCCATAACAGGTTTTTTTTTCAGGATTCTGCACGGACACCAACTTCCCTTGTAAACAACCAGCTACGTCTCTGAGTAAACTCGTTAAATTTGACAGCAATTTAGTTAATCTGAAAGTCACTGTTGCAGAAAAAATAAAAAGTGTTTACGACTATATCGCGTTTTCGTCGATAAGAAGTTATTTTTACGCACAATCACACCCCTAACAAGCTTATTATTTTCCCACCCGTTTTCCGATAACGATTTCCTGCTGCGCCACAATTGGTGGACTGTTCGAGACTAAGATCTACTAGCCAATCAGAGCAGAGATGGCCGCTTACTTCTGTCCAATCCTAGCACAGAGAAAGGGATTTCTCGGAGAGCCTTCTGCTTTACATTCTTCTCTCTCTCTCTCTCTCTCTCTCTCTCTCTCTCTCTCGCTCTCTCTCTCTCTCTATATATATATATATATATGTTTGAAGTTTTATACATTTACCAATTCATTATTACACAATTATTTATTTACATTGTTGCTAGGTAAAAACCTCACAGCCTGACATGAAATGTTATCTATCATGAGATCTGACATAGTAAAAACAAGTTAAACTTTTTAAAGGAAATATCTCGCATCATGACTATACTTAATTGTGACTGTTTTCTAGTAAGGTTTTTAAGCATTCTGAGTTTTGGACTGTCTAGTATTAATAAGGGCGATTCAGGTGATTCGTGCACAGCTTATTTAGCGAGCTAATACACATTTAACAACAAACCGAATATCTGAAGTGCGTTGATTGTACTGATCTAAAGATGTTTGCAGCTGTGCACTGATTAACTTTTCCGTCTTGTCAGAGATTCGTTCAGTTCATCTCATTAGCAGTAACTCATCTGCAATCATATGTTCCGAAGCCAGTCAACTGAGGTTCGAATTAGTCTCCTAAATCTATATGTAAATTTACACAAACTCAGTTGTGCGAAAGCGTTAAGATACGAACATTTTTTCCCCCCAACTAACTACTTTTACCCATGCAACATTTCTTCTGTAAATGCTCCTGCAAACGATGTATGAATAAATTCGTTCACACCCAGCACGATAAATGAGGCTTAATGTATATTTATCATGCCCATAATCTGGTTTGTTATGGAATTAAATTTGTGTCAAAAGTATTGAACGTATTGTTTCAAGAAACAAACAAAAATATACAACAATGAGAAAGAAGAAAAACACTCTGAAACTGAAAACAATGAACTCAGTGGGAAAAAAAAAAATCAACATGGTCTTCAGATAAACATCATTCTTTGTTAACAGTTTTCTAAGCTTCGTTTTCGCCAATCGTGGTTTATGAATGCGCTGCCAACCTTTTCGTTTACGCTCAGCAAGTATACATTCGCCATTCTGGCACAAATTTCACGTGTGGCCAGGGCTTAACAGCGATTTCCTCTTATTGGCTAGTGAGATTGGATCGACATCTCGAGTGTCCAGCTGAGGAGGAGGATGATGACGTTGATGATGACGACGTCGTCGTCGTCATGAGAGCTCATCTGGAATAAATAGTGGTATGAGACCCAAACCTCAAATATTTAATTAAGTACTAATATACCGACTAAGTATGTGAGTAATTTCCACTCAAAGTACAAACACTGTAACTTTACAGAGAACCGCATCCAGAACGCTCACCAAAACACGTGGCGCTGGTCAGGGAGCTGTTCATCCAAATCTCGCTAGCCAATGAGAGTAAATAGTTGTTAAGCCCCACCCACATGTGAGATTTGTGCCAGAATGCCAAATGTAAAATTGTTTAGCGTAAACGGAAAGTTTGAAAGCGTAAACGAAAACTCTGGCAGCGCATTGGTAAACCATGATTAGCGAAAATGAAGCTTAGAAAACGGTTAACAGAGAACGCTGTTTATTTGAAGACCATGTTAAATTTTTGCCACTAAGTTCACTGTTTTCAGTTTCAGAGTGTTTTTTGCGTCATGTTCTGTCTAAAGACATGCATTATTCAGTAACTACTATGTACTATTTAGCTATCATAGCTAATCTAACAGTAAAGGTGTATTCATGAGGTGAACAATGCAAAACTGGACCTGTTGATGACTCTTGAGAGTTTAAATATATATATATATATATATATATATATATATATATATATATATATATATATATATATATATATATATATATGAACCTTAACACATCATTCATCACACAAAATAATGGCGAAGGAATAAAATCTAGAAAGAGTCCTTTAATCATAGTGAATCATTTGCATGTATTTGCGGACAGGGAACTGTAAAAACCCAAGAAACATCTGTGTTATTCTTATTTTATAACGCTGTGTAATTCACTACTAATAAAAAAAATAAAAAAAATAAAAAACCGTAACGCATCCGTGAATAAAAGAGCTGAATCATTTAGTGAACCGAACCAAGTGATTCGAATCATTAAAATGATTCATTCCGCACCTGTGGCGGGAGGCGCGCGAGAGGATTTTCAGTTTTCTGTCAGACTGTTAGCCTTTTAGCTGAAGACAAACAAACGGTGAAAAAACACTGCGCCTTAAAGAACTTGTATGATTTAACTTGTATATTTATTCCTGGTGACTCATTCTGAGGTAATATTAAAAACGACGAGGGAAAAAAAGTTTATTTTAAAAAATATATATTTTATTTATAATTAGTTTTTGATTGCGGTAAAGTTAACTAACTTAGCTAAAGTAGTAGGTAGTTTACCAGATAAAGCAAGACCGTTAAAGAGTTATCAAATAGATAAAATTAGAAAATAGAAGAATTTTAAGGGTATTTAATGAATTATATATGAGAAATTGTGTTATTTTAAACTACATAATGGATAAAAGATCTCAGCTTATAAGATTAATAATAATAATAATAATAATAATGTATTTTGATGATAATTAATTAATTCCCTTTGTGTGTAAGAAGGAGAAACCCATCGTAATCACACTAATGGCCCACACAGATGAGAAAGTCGTGAGAAAAACAACAGAAAAGCACAACAGACAGGTGATGGATGGAGAAAAGGATGGAAAACCGAAGCCAGATGAAGTGAAGTCAGGTAAAAAAATGAAGCGTCCCAGAGCCACACACCTGAAAACCCCAGAATCAGGGAATAGAAAATCAGGAGAGATGGAGGGAGCGACTGAGGAAAGCAGAACAGGAGAACAGAGAGAGGGAGAGAGGAAGACAAAGCCGGAAAAAAGCGGGAAAGAAAAAGGAATGGATGTGTCGGGCGATGGAGGAATGCCTGGAGAAAAGAGAGCAAGGACAGGAAGTGGGGATGAGAACAGACAGGAAGTGAAACGGAGTCAGGTTATGAAGAAAAGCAGAGGACAAGAAGAGAGCAAGGTGGTGTAATAGAAAAACTATTATATTTCAGTCACTGACAGACAGAAAAAGTGATTGTGTGTGTGTGTGTGTGTGTGTGTTTACAGCAGAATGTGAGTGTGTCATATGCTTCCACAGTGGATGTAAATGGTGAGTAGACATTTATACAATTCATACATGCCACTTTTGTTAAAATCGTGTTTAAGATATTTAAAAATATTAAAATTTTAAATCCTGTGTTTGTATTTAGGTGGACACAAGAAGCAGGGGACACACAGGTACGGTCTCTCTCTCTCTTTCTCTCTCTATCTCTGTCTCTCTCTCTCTCTCTCTCTCTCTCTCTTTCTTTGTTCACTCATCAGTGTGTTGATATTTACAGGCGAGAGAGGGATGAGGTGGATAAGTGCGGTGTGGTTCAGACTCTCAGCACGCACAGAGAGACAGACAGGAAGCAGAGCAGAGAAGAGAGCAGCGATGCAGATCAGTGTAAGTGTAATAATAGCATAACTAACATTCTTCATGCAGTCAGATTTATCCAGTGTGTGTGTGTGTGTGTGTGTGTGTGTGTGTGTGTGTGTTTAGATGTCTCGTGGGTGCAGTGCAGCAAGCCTGAATGTGGTAAATGGAGAAGACTCAGTGATGGTGTTGATCCTTCAGTTTTGCCTGATGACTGGACCTGCCACAACAACACAGGCACACACACACACACACACACACACACAAAGCGTCTTGTGTTGTCATCAGATTATTCCTCAGTTGGAGGTATTTAAGCACTGTGTGTGTGTGTCTGTGTGTGTGTGTGTGTGTGTGTGTGTTTGTTTGTTTGTTTCAGACCCCACCTTCAACAGTTGTTCTGCTCCAGAACAGAAGTCCAGCGTGCCTGAGGAGGAGATGTTCTTTTACGGTCTGGTGCCCGGATCACTGGTTTGGGCCCGGCAAAGTGGCTATCCCTGGTGCACACACACACGCACACACACACACACAGAGTCTCAGTGCTGTCTAAATTTCTAAATCAGTTGAAATACATTAGTCATTTATGAATATGATGGACAGGTGGGTGGATATTTAACCAGCTAGTTAATTAGATGACGTGAACAATTTGGCTTGGTAACTAGTTAGTCTGCTTGCTAGCAGTAATGCAGTTCCATCAGTATTTGAACACAGAGTAAAAAGTATGAAGTTCCTTATTTCACCCATTTACACATTTATAATAAACCGCCTTCGCCATGAAAGGAAACTGTAGCAGTGCCTTCTGGGTAAGTTGTTCTCAACTGACCAACATCTGTCGTAATGGTCCTTAAGATGGCAATTCGACTAGGGTTAATTAAACAGGGTGGATTAAAAACAGTATTGGAACAAGACCCGAGTGATTGGCTGTGACTGTTGATGATGTCATGTGGTTATATTCACACTTTAATTTTGGGCACTGTATTGGAAATCCTCTTAAATGACAGTGATGATGATGATGATGATGATGATTTTGTGTACAGGTGGCCGGCGATGGTCGAGCGAGATCCCAACACAGAGGAATATTTGGAATTCCGCACAGAGTCTGATCTCACTCCGGTATGATTCCCATCTCACACACATGCCCACTAGTGTGATAAAAACTATATATTACAGTGTACTACAACAATACATGTTTTTAAAAATATATATTTTTTAAAAGATAAATAAATAAATAATGAAGCAGCTAATTGTGAAGGTAGTTGATGTTGTGTATGAATGTGTATGTTGGTATGTTGCAGTATAAGTGCCATGTGACGTATTTTGGAGAACCGGTGACTCGGGCCTGGGTCGTCTGTAGCAGAGTGAGGGACTATGCTGACCTGTCTGAGGATCAGCTTCTTAATGTAAACACACACACACCTTTCTGTTTTAAATCAGTTTCTTTTCCTGATTGGAAGCATTGATGGCTTGTGGGTTTTTGGCTTTACACTGTGTGTGTGTGTGTGTGTGTGTGTGTGTGTGTAGGAAGTTGACAAGGGCAGGAAAGATGCCATTTATATGGCCAAGGAAGCACTCAAACTGTCTCTGAAGGTAATATACACATACCCACCCGCACACACACACACACACACACACACGTAAAACATGTCAGACCCAAAAATCTGATGTTATCTTGCCAATACAGAATACCCACAATGCACTGCAGAAGCGTAGTGTCCATACCTAGCAGGTAGAGAATACCTATAATACGTATGGTGTTTGTGGTGGCATCTTATTTGTGCGCATTTATTTATTTATCTGTCTGTCTGTCTGTCTCTCTCTCTTTCTGTGTCTATCTGTAATTGTGTCGGTCACTCTCTCTCCTTCTGTCTCTTTCTCTCTCTTATTCTTTCTGTCTGTCTGTTTATCTCTCTCTCTCTCTCTCTCTCTCTCTCTCTCTCTCTCTCTCTCTTATTTTTGTGTTCCTCCCTCTCTCTCTCTCTCTCTCTCTCTCTCTCTCTCTTTCTCTTATTTTTGTGTTCCTCCCTCTCTCTCTCTCTCTCTCTCTCTCTCTCTCTCTCTCTCTCAGGAGCGGTTAGTGAAGTTTGGGTTTCGTAGTCGCTACGTGTCAGACAGAGAGAGCTCAGAGGACAGTGATATCACAGGTACACAAACACACACACACACACACACAGAGATTAGATTAGATTAGATTATTGTATTACAAGGTGACACATTGAATTGCTGTTGTTTGTGTGTGTGTGCGTGCCTCTGTAGAGATGTTGGAGCTTTTTTGTGAGAAGGCTGGAAATGACTGCAGTGTTGAGGTCAGTAAAACACACACACACACACATAAAACATTTGCTTTATAAGAAAAAAATAAATAAAGCAATATTTGTATGCAAAAAAAGGTGTGTGTGTGTGTTTCAGGATTCATGGGACAAAAAGCAAAGGTCAGCAGGGAGAAAACAAAAAGGTGAGTAAAGCACTGTTCGGACGGGACATAATTATTATAAGCAGCCAGTTCTATAAAATCATGTGAAGTTTATTTTAGTAAGTTTTTTTAAATAACTAATTTTACTAAAGTTTAATTTTAATAAATTTAAAAGTACTTGTGCACGCATCCAGATCAAGTGATCTTCTGCGACGCCAGAAGAATCAGTCAGGTTATTATATAATTATCAGTGGAACTGGGCGAGATAACAAAATAATATCGATATTGTGGTAAATTATGTCACAATATCGTTTTATATTGTAATATATTGTTTATGTATATTTTAATAGTACTGCTGTTAGAGA
>CM042570.1:767500-770000 GCA_023630585.1 Cranoglanis bouderius | reverse complement strand
CCTACAGGTAAATACCCTCACCAAACACCCCCTCTACCACCTCCTGCATGTAAACACCCCATCTCCCAAGTCCTGCAGGTAAATACCCTCACCAAACACCCCCTCTACCACCTCCTGCATGTAAACACCCCTCTACCACCTCCTGCAGGTAAATACCCACACTAGTTACCCCCTCTACCACCTCCTGCATGTAAACACCCCATCTCCCACCTCCTGCAGGTAAATACCCACACCAGTTACCCCCTCTACCACCTCCTGGAAGTAAATACTCTCACAATATACCCCCTCTACCACCTCCTGCGTGTAAATACCCTCACCAAACACCCCCTCTACCACCTCCTGCATGTAAATACCCTCACAAAACACCCCCTCTACCACCTCCTGCAGGTAAATACCCTCACCAAACACCCCCTCTACCACCTCCTGCAGGTAAATACCCTCACAAAACACCCCCTCTACCACCTCCTGCAGGTAAATACCCTCACAAAACATCCCCTCTACCACCTCCTGCAGGTAGATAACCTCACCGTATACCCCCTCAAACAGGTAAATACCCTCACCAAACACCCCCTCCACCACCTCCTGCAGGTAAATACCCTCACCAAACACCCCCTCTACCACCTTCTGCAGGTAAATACCCTCACAAAACACCCCCTCTACCACCTCCTGCAGGTAATTACCCTCACCAAACACCCCCTCTACCACCTCCTGCAGGTAAATACCCTCACTAAACACCCCCTCTACCGCCTCCTCCAGGTAGATAACCTCACCGTATACTCCCTCAAACAGGTAAATACCCTCACCAAACACCCCCTCTACCACCTCCTGCAGGTAAATACCCTCACTAAACACCCCCTCTACCGCCTCCTCCAGGTAGATAACCTCACCGTATACCCCCTCAAACAGGTAAATACCCTCACCAAACACCCCCTCTACCACCTCCTGCAGGTAAATACCCTCACAAAACACCCGCTCTACCACCTCCTGCAGGTAAATACCCTCACTAAACACCACCTCTACCGCCTCCTCCAGGTAGATAACCTCACGGTATACCCCCTCAAACAGGTAAATACCCTCACCAAACACCCCCTCTACCACCTCCTGCATGTAAACACCCTGTCTACCACCTCCTGCAGGTAAATACCCTCACCATATACCCCCTCTACCACCTCCTGCAGGTAAATACCCTCACCAAACACCCCCTCTACCACCTCCTGCAGGTAGATAACCTCACCATATACCCTCTCAAACAGGTAAATACCCTCACCAAACACCCCCTCTTCCACCTCCTGCAGGTAAATGCTTTGTAAAGGTGATTTATAATAAATGTATCACATTTAAAATCAATGTTTCCATGTGACTGGTAGGAGGAGTCTTGCTACATCTTTGTGGGCGTGACCCAGGAGGCAGAGAGGGAGGAGTTTTACGATGAAACACGACGACTGTGTGACCTTCGACTCTTCCATCCTATCCTAAAGGTCATCGAACCTCTCGGCAACCGAGAAGAGAAGATCCTCAACCGTGAGATCGGTCTGTGCGTGTTTGTGTTTGTGTTTGTGTGTGTGTGTGTGTGTGTGTTTGTGTGTGTGTGTGTGTGTGTGTGTATAACATTTATTTTTTAACTTAGGCTTTGCTATAGGCATGCCGATCTGTGAGTTTGAGCTGGTGAAGGACTCAGAGGTGCAGGACTTCAGGAGGAGCATCCTGAGTGTGTGTAGGGAGGCGATGGAGGAGCGTGAGGGAGGAGGACCACACACACACGCTCTGTACGTTTACCCTCCCAGTGTGGAGTCGTCACCACAACTACCACAACACATCTACGCCAAACTCGACAAAGGTGTGTGACGCTCCCTCCGTGCACGTCCCTGTGAACGAGCTGTTACTATAGAAACGATAACGTATTAGAACGAGCGCGTTAATATAGACAGTTGTGCTGTTATATAAATGAATCACCACCTTCTGGCCAATCAGAATCCAGAATTCAACAGCGCTGTGGTGTACATTCTCTGTGTCACTGGCTGTGCAGGGCGTTTGATTGTGACCATCTGGGTGGTGGTGTCTCCGTCTAACGCCAAGCAGAAGTACACGCTGAAGATCTCTCACGACTGCGTGCCGGAGCAGCTGATCGCCGAGGCCATCAGGAAGAAGACACGCAGTATGCACCTGTCGGCCCAGCAGCTCCGTCTTTGTGTGCAGGAGTATCAGGGACAGTACATCCTCAAGGTGTGCGGCTGTGACGAGTACCTGCTGGAGAAGTACCCGCTCAGCCAGTACAAGGTGAGGACGGACGGTGTGTGCGGAGAGTAAATACAGGAGAGACAGACAGGGGGCGCTGTATATCTTTCACTAACCGTCTTCTGTGTGTGTGTGTGTGTGTGTGTGTGTGTGTGTGTGTGTGTGTGTGTGTGTAGTATATCCGCAGTTGTATCATCGTGGGGAAGTTGCCACACCTCATGTTGGTCAGTAAGGACAGTGTGTACGATCAGCTGCCATGCAGTGG
>CM042570.1:755000-757500 GCA_023630585.1 Cranoglanis bouderius | reverse complement strand
GTGTTGGAATGTAGGTGTTTTGAGTATTATTTCGGTGTTTTTGCGCTAGCTACGAGGTGTTTATGTGACCAGAGTCTCTCGCCGTCTCCGTGTCTACAGCATTACAGACCTTAAATCAGTTAGAGTTTAGTTTAGGGGGTTCATTTGTGCAGAGTTTTAGCTTTTATGTCGATTATAGGTTCGTGTGTAGTTGTCAAAAGAAGTTAACAAGAAATTTCAAAAGTGTTCTTGCATTGAATCGTTAATTTATTGACCTCTTATTGACTGTTGTAACAATATGTAAAATTTGTGGTGTGATAATCAGCTGAATCAACAGTACAATCTACTCCCAACTTCACATATCAAACAGGACGACGTTAAACCCATTTTAATAAAATACAATACAAATAATAAAGTAAATACAGTCTGTTTTACACAAAAGGCTTTTCCAAAATTCCAACACAATCCACATTTTATGTTTTAATATTAATGAAAGAATAAAAACATTGTGTGAAAACTTTCAGTGAAAAAGATTTTCATTAAAAACTCAAATAACTCGTATCATTTAGCCGTGTGTTTTGACTTCCTGTCAATCAGGTGGAACTTTCATACTGTAATACTTTTATAAATGAAACATAATTCAAATTAAATTCACAAACACAACAGCTCTTTTGAACCAAGAACCTGAACAGATTTGCTCTCAGGACAAATTTTAAAAACAATAATAATAATTTTTAGTTTTTATTTTTTTTTAACGTAAAATGGGTTGTTTAGAGGAATCACTCGGAGTCTTCAGTAGTTCATCAGAACAATGTAGCAGATATCAAGTGACCACCAAACATGGAGATCTCGTTACACTTCAGTCAGTCGCATGATTAGCTGTGGTTTTCAGGATGCATTTATGAGCAGCAACTTTGCACAAACTTTGTGTTACGTTTGTGTGTCATGAACAAAAACTTTAAAAGCAATACCGTACATTAAGATCAGATTTATTCGTTTAGAGTCATGCCAGATTAGACGTGTGTCAGTCAGTCAGTAGACTTGTGATGTCAGAAAATCACTGTACTGTAATTTTGATAAAATTTTGTACTTTTTAGTCCAGACAAATCAATGGATGTTTGTCACCTGATGATGTTTATAGTGATGTTTTATGAAATAAACTTTTCTCAACTGTGTCAAAAGTGTGTTTTACATTTTCCATCATAGACAAATATACTTATGTTGTAAGTTAAGCTGTTAGTTTATTAAAAATGCGACACGTTGTTATCTTGTAGGAGTAAAAACAACCACCGGGAACGTTCCAAGATGGCCGCCGAGTGGTCTGCTTATCTGGACACTTCCTGTTCCTCAGTTCTTTTTGACTCTCTCAGTGAATCAAATCGTCACATGATTCTCTGTTCAGTGAGTCAGTCTCCGGTGCATCGGTTCTCTGTGTGTTTTAATTGGCCGGGATCAGAACGAGGCTCTCAGCTGATTGCGTATGTTCTTGATCTCGAGTTCCAGCTGCTGAATCCTGCTGTCTCGCTGATGGAGCTGCTGCCTCAGAGATCTGATCTCCTCCTGCTGCTTATAAAACACATTCAGCAGCTGAAAAACACAGCGAATGAACAGAAACTCACACTGAGCTCATTCAGGTCCGTACTGAGATCAAATTCAGATGAACCTTGCTAACTGTACCTCCTTCTCTGCGGCCGGTGGTGCGTACGCCGCTGACTCGCACCATCTGACCCCACAGTGTGTGTCTCTCCGGCTGTTCCACTGAGTCTCATCATCCTGCCATTCTGATAGGTCACCTATCTCATAACCTGCTTTCTGATTGGCCGGTTTCTCTGCTCCGCCGTACAGGCTGCAGGCCGAGCGCCGGAGCTGAGCGTCCTGCTCTGGAGCCGGGTACGGGTTCTGCACTTTGGTCACAGGCCTCAGAGACATCAGCACCGGGCCTAGAATCAGAATGTTTTAATTATATTTAGTAGCAGCTAGGTGGCGCTACATTTTAAATCAAGTAGTTTGTTGACATATGTTTCACTTTCTTAACATCCACATTATAACAGTCAAAGATGGACTAGTCTCCATTTCAGAGGCTCCGCCCACCGGATACAGAGAGCATGATATCTTTTGTATGCTTTTCTGGCCCAACTTTCACAATGTTGAATGCTGAAATCTGATTGGCTCCCTGAACTTCTGTGTATACATTTGAACATTTCGGAGTGACGTGTAGATACTAGGCTCAAAAACATTCACAGAATCCAGTCTTTAAATGTTATGAAAGGGTTTTATATGGAGCAGGTAGTTGTGTGTAAACAAGATGGTTTCACATGTTTGCGAACTGACTACAATGTAAAAACGACATCTTAGCAAGTGGAAATATCTTGAATATAGTCAGATTTATCGAGTATAAGATTACAGTAAACAAAATATAATATTATTAAACCTGTTTCAAGCTTGAAATAGTCTTGTTCTATCGGCAGATAATTTTACTCATTTTAAGCATTTAATTCTAAAAAGAAGCAAAATTACCTGC
>CM042570.1:742500-752500 GCA_023630585.1 Cranoglanis bouderius | reverse complement strand
TTCACCACTGCCACGCCCACATGGTCCACACGCCACACACACACCTGCAGCACACACACACACACACACACACACACACACACACACACACACACACACACAGACACACACACAACATTGAGACACACCAGAATATATGTATATGGGAGTGGATCTGTGTGTGTGTGTGTGTGTGTGTGTGTGTGTGTGTGTGTGTGTGTGTGTGTGTGTGCATACTCTATAATCGTAGGCGGAGCTTAACAAGATGTCCTTCGCGGTTGAATGCCACTCGATAAGCCCCACCCTCCGGACGTGGCCTAACAACTCCTTCTGTGGTTTGAACAGATTTTCCTTCAATCCGTTACTGGGAATCTGCCACACTTTAACCTACACACACACACACACACACACACACACACACACACACACACACACACACACACACACATGGAATGGAGAGATGATGGGATAGAAGATAGATGGAAGAGCGAGACAGAGATAATAGAGAGATATAGATATGGAGGAGAAATGATAGATGGATGGGAGGATGGAGGAATGAAATGATCAGATACTCAATACAGAGATGGAGAGTTAGAGGAATGAAAGGATAGAAATGAGAGGATGGAGAGATGGGGATACAGAGATGGAGAAATGAATGGAGGGATGAAGACAGAGAAACAGATAGATGGAGAAGGGATGAAGAAATGGAGATGAATAAGTGTGACAGGATGGAGTGATATAGACAATAACATATAGAGGAATGGAGGCATGATAGATAGATGGTTGGAAAGATGGAGGAAGGGAATAATCGAGTAATAGAGAGATACAAAGATGGGGTTAGAGATGGAGGGAAAGGAACGTAGAGGAATGGATAGATGGAGAAATCGGTGAATGAAGAGATGAAAACACAGAGACAGAAAGAGGAGAAAATAATAGATAGATAGATGAACACCTGTCAGCCAATCAGATGAGAGTATTTCACACGGTGATGGTGTAGATGTTTACATCAGAGTTCAATACATCAGTGTTTTTATCCAGTCAAAGCCTTTTTGTCCAATCACATTTCCCCATCAAGGCTACATCATTCTTGGCTAACACTCGGAGAGACAACGGTAGGCGTTGCTAAGTATGGTTGCCATAGCAGCAGTAAGACCATTTCCATAGTTACCAACCGTGCAGTCTTCAGAACAGGAAGCTATACGCTGGTCATCAAATGGATCCCACTTAACATCCAGAACCCGGGCGCTGTGACCGCACACACGGGGGTGATGAGGGTCCACACGGCCTTTCTGTAAAACACACACACACACACACACACACACACACACACACACACACACACACACACACACACAAACATTGTTGATGACATCATTGTGTTGTTTCTCTTTGATATTCTGAGACATGCATTACATTAATAATCACGCTCACGTGACGTATGGAGATGACGATGAAGGCTCCGCCCCCGGCGCACTCGGTGACCACCGCGATGAAGCATGGGTTGATGGCGCAGCAGTGGTTGTCATGGACACTGCGGGTGATTGGCAAGCCATCATAATTCTGGCCCTTACCCGCTGGTTTTCCGTAAACATGACGGAACTTTGAGCCATGGTACGGAGGCTGCCAAGACATCTACACACACACACACACACACACACACACACACACACACACACACACACACGATTATATATATATCAGTGACCTACAACTGCTCTAGAATCTAATATCAAGAATCAAAAGTACAGTCTAATGTCAGATCCTTAAAGCTGCTCTCCAACGATGGCATCGAAGCTCTAGAAAAGCTCAAGAATCTCACGCCTGAGCTCCAAAGCAGCTCCATAATCTTCTGTCTCTAGAAAAGCAGTAGAATCTAAATGTCTGGATTCGAGAGCTTTTCTAGAAACCCTGTAATGTCAGAGCCCTAGAACTGCTCTACCGTTATGGCATTGGAGCTCTAGAAAAGCTCAAGAATCTCACGTTAGAGCTCCGAAGCAGCTCCATAATCTTCTGTCTCTAGAAAAGCACTAAAATCTTAAAGTCATATTCTAGAACATTTCCAGAACTTCGATATTTAGATTCTATCGCTTCCTAAAACACGTTTAGACATTTAGATTCAAGTGCTTTTCTAGAAACTCTATATTGCCAGAGCTCTAGAAGAGTTCCAAATGCTAATGTCCAAGCTCTGGAACAACTGATCTAATAGGATCTAATATCAGAGCTCTAGTGAAACTCTAGATCTTCTGCCCCAAACTGTTATCCATATAATGCTGGAGGTCTAGAATCTAATGTTGGAACTTTAGCTCCAACCATAACGGTGCCCACCTGACCATCTAATCATCGCCTTAAGAAGTTCTTGATCAACTAAAACAGGAGTGTTAGATTTTGGTTGGAGATGAAACCTGCAGGAAGGTAGAGGGTTGGTGACCACTGGTCTTGAATCTCATGTCTAGAACAGCTCTAGATTTCTGGCAGGGGAGCTGTAGAGAGCTCTATAATCTAACTGGCAGAGCTTTATATACATCATATGTTCACTCTTTGAAAACCAGGTTGAATCTAGAATGTTAAAGGGTTCCTCGGTCCGTCCCCCCCGGAGGAACCCGTGACGGTTTTATGTAGAACCCAAGAACAGATTGTTTTGTTAGCAGAAAGTGTTCTGGATAGAATCCCTTCTGGATGCTCAGAACCTGCAACTTGTTCGTGACGAACACGATCCTGACTGATTCACTGTGTTGTTCATGAAACTTCTCCTTTGCTCCTTCACTGTTCTTATTTTTTTCTTCTCGAGTTCTCCATCTAAACTAGACTAGACTCTCAGTGGTAATGAACAACCTCGTGAGGTTTCCTTCAGGCTGAAATCCGAAGAAGGTCTTCAGTGACTGAGCACAGTAAATGTTTAATGGGTGAAGAGTCATGTTACACCACAAGACAAACATCTCTCTCTCTCTCTCCCACACACACACACACACACACACACACACACACACACACACACACACACACACACAATAATAACACAAATACATATGAAAAATACATATTTATTCAAAAATTAAAGGTTTTATTTGGAAAACTACAAATCAGACGTTAGAGCCCTGGATAGGGGATGAAGTGCGCACTAAGGAGTCGCCCACTCCAGCTGCACAAAAGTAAATACACCCCCATAGACTTGCAGTGACACATTTTTGTTTGTTTATTTTTTTCAGAGATACGCTTCAGATTTTTCTTAACAGGAGACAATTTTGACAAATTATTTCGTCTCAGTCTGTAATCTCCTGCGACTTGCAGTTGTGTCTGAATTTTTTGGCTAAACCTGACAGCATCATTTACACGGTCAGTTACTAAATGACAGACTTCTGATCCGAGAGATCATTTGTCACGTAAATGATATGATTGTTTACGTAGCTAGCTGATGTTTTCAGAGATGCACCTTATACTAACTCACATCATGCAGTGACTCGAGTCTCGTAACCTTTAAGGTGATGATGCAAGATTACCTTAAAGATGGTCATGAAGCCTGCAGTCACGCCTTCGAGCATCTGAGAGACGAGTCACTGCAACAGGAGACTGTAGTGTGTGTGTGTGTGTGTGTGTGTGTGTGTGTGTGTGTGTGTGTGTGTGTGTGTGTGTTCATACACAAGTCATCATGAGTGAAATAAAATAAAGCACAAAGCAGCATTTTGGTTATTTTCATTTCTTTTATTATACGCTTGTAAAGGCAGCCACTCACATTATTATGCTTTATGTACAATACCAAGCCCACACACACACACACACACACACACACACACACACACACACACACACACTGTAGGTTCCGGTAGGTTCCATCAGTCACTTGTGTGGTTCAATGAGGAGAATTATGAGCAGTTATGCGTCAGCACCGAGTCAGATCATCCAATCAGTGATCAGGAGGCGTGGCCATCTGTTTCCAGTTCATCAGTGATCATCTGTGTGATCTGTTTGAACGACAGCCTGTCCTCCGGTTTCTAAAGAGCAGAGAAAATAAAATTAAAAAACACACTGTTTAGGACGATTATAAAGTCAGAGCTCGTTATTATGAGGTTTATAAAAAATTTAAAAAAAACAACGTATGTAGCTATAACATGTAAACATGTTAAAACTGTCAATTTTACTATACCAGTTAAAATAAATAAATATTTGCTGAATGTACATCAAGATAAACACACTCCATGTAAGTACTTTGATTTTTCGACATCATTTAGATTAACGTATTTTAATTAATGGCAAATTTTAATTCATCAGTTTAATAAACCTTATCAGTTTTATTGTTGTTTTATTGTTCTTTTTAAAAAAAATAAAACTAAATTAACTGCAAATATAATAAAATAATTTCACCTTATAGGCTAAGTTAAACTTATAGATAGATAGATAGAAATAGCGTTTTAAATGTTAAAAGTTAACCAACAAGAACAATGAAAGTTGAAACACGCCCCACACACACACACACACACACACACACACACACACACACACACACACACACTTCCTGTGGGTGTCAACTTCACAACAACGACAAAAACAACTCTTAATCATGGTGTTAAAGTTCAACTTTGCTGTGTGTTCATGGTACTGAAGAGGCACTTAGGCATCTATATTCATATAAAATACTAATTTCTCCATCTGTAAAATTATTTTTTAAAACAATTAATAAGGTTAATTACATTCATTACGTCCGAGTTTGAATACTGGTTTCTAATAACTAGATTATATACAGATTACGGTGGATATAAAAAAAGTCTACACACCCCTGTTAAAATGGCAGGTTTTTGTGCTGTAAAAAAAAATAATTAAACCAAGATAAATCATTTCAGAACTTTTCCTACCTTTATTGTGAAATTTTAACCTATTAATTAAAGTGAAAAACAATAAGAATCATTTTAGGGGGGAAAAAATAGAATAAATATAGCTGGAGGATTCCTCCTCGAGATCGCGGACCATTTCCAAATTGACACGGTACAGAAACGAATCCCACAGATTTTAAGTTCATTTTTGTAGATTTGTAGACAAACAGCGCCATCTATATAACAGATATTATCAATGTTATTCCTTCTAATCTCGTTGTTTTTGGAGATATGAGGTTGCCATCGCACATGGTAACGTACTGTAGTGTCCTCTTTGTGTGTGGAACAGAACAAGTCCATAGGTTAATGTTCCACTGATTTATGGACACAAGAAACATGTGCAACAGTTGTCGATTCACCGATATGTAAATAGTTCGGACAATTTTTATTTGATCCCTTATTGCTTATCACCCTGTAGGAAGACATGTATCCCACACATATGTACCACAGTTTTGGACAGATTTTCAGTGTGCTGCAGTGTCATGGTGGACTTTATGGGTCCCGATGACTTTTTGAGAAATAAGGCATGTATTCCAATTTTCAGACATTTTGGGCGTATGGGGCAGAGGGAAAATCACGTAGATTTTGGGCGTGGCCTGTAGCGCCACCTATGGGCTCATGTGGGTCATTTGTGGTGTGGGAGTTACTCATGGCCTGTAGTATCAATGTGCCAAATTTAAAAACTTTTTACAGTTCAGATCTTGAGTTATTGGGCACTCTATGGAGATAAGGAGAATAATAATAATAAGAAGAAGAAAAAGAATACTAACAATAACAATAACAATAGGTTTCCTCCTGATGGAGGAATCCTAAAAATGTACAAAACCTGCCATTATATCAGGGGTGTGTAGACTTTTTATATCCACCGTAATTGCGTCTCACCTCCTGCCAGCAGTGCTGCATGATTTCATAGATGTGGGGAGCAGCTTTTTTGGGGCGACAGAGGCGATGACCCTGCATCACCATGGTTACGACCTCGTGGTTCATGTTGCACTCAAATGGCATCTTCCCCTCGGTAAACACCTCCCACATTAACACACCTGAGACCACCAAAAGGAATGATTTTATTATTATTATTATTATTATTATTATTATTATTATTATTATTATTATTATTATTATTATATTAGCAGTTGTACAGGCTAACCTTCACTAATCTTACTGAACATCAAATACAAAAACACCTCAGAATACAGTATTTAATATCATTATATATATATATATATATATATATATATAATTAATTCCCAGATGTTCAATACCTTAATAAACTTAATTCTATATATATATATAATTATGAACACTAGTTTCTAAAATTATGATGCTAGTCAGATGTACCTGTGGACAGGTATCGTTTTTAGTGTAGAACATTGTATCATCTATAGTATCTGGCATTAAGCTAACATCATAAATTCACAGTAAGGTCACAGTATTATTTATTATAACTTATTCTGAAGCTTTCACATAGAGAAGACTGAGAACCTCACCGAAGGACCAGACATCAGACTTGCTGCTGTATCGACAGAAGTTAAAGACCTCAGGTGGAGACCACTTCACTGCAAACTTTGCTCCTGAGGAAGTGAGATACTGATCATCCAGAACGTATCTGGAAGTTGAGATGTTGTATGTTAATGTTTATTTGATATTTCTATAAGTGGTAAACAAAAATAGTCCTGGATTTGACACCATAGTTGCCTGTATATGATGTAATTTACACAACTGTCTAGTGTTCAGTTTTTTTTTTATTCCTTTTATTACCTCATTACATTTAAGCAAAGTAAAAAAAACAGTGAAAAGGTACAGCTGTGTAGACAGGTGTAATTTCATAGTCAGTTGTACCTGTGGACAGGTGTAATTTCATAGTCAGTTGTACCTGTGGACAGGTGTAATTTCATAGTCAGTTGTACCTGTGGACAGGTGTAATTTCATAGTCAGTTGTACCTGTGGACAGGTGTAATTTCAGAGTCAGTTGTACCTGTGGACAGGTGTAATTTCATAGTCAGTTGTACCTGTGGACAGGTGTAATTTCAGAGTCAGTTGTACCCGTGGACAGGTTTAATTTCAGAGTCAGTTGTACCTGTGGACAGGTGTAATTTCAGAGTCGGTTGTACCCGTGGACAGGTTTAATTTTAGAGTCGGTTGTACCTGTGGACAGGTGTAATTTTCGAGTCGGTTGTACCTGTGGACAGGTGTAATTTCAGAGTCAGTTGTACCTGTGGACAGGTGTAATTTCAGAGTCAGTTGTACCTGTGGACAGGTTTAATTTCAGAGTCAGTTGTACCTGTGGACAGGTTTAATTTCAGAGTCAGTTGTACCTGTGGACAGGTTTAATTTCAGAGTCGGTTGTACCTGTGGACAGGTGTAATGTCAGAGTCGGTTGTTCCTGTGGACAGGTTTAATTTCAGAGTCGGTTGTACCTGTGGACAGGTGTAATTTCAGAGTCGGTTGTACCTGTGGACAGGTGTAATTTTAGAGTCGGTTGTACCTGTGGACAGGTGTAATGTCAGAGTCGGTTATACCTGTGGACAGGTGTAATTTCAGAGTCGGTTGTACCTGTGGACAGGTGTAATTTCAGAGTCGGTTATACCTGTGGACAGGTGTAATTTCAGAGTCGGTTGTACCTGTGGACAGGTGTAATTTTAGAGTCGGTTGTACCTGTGGACAGGTGTAATTTTCGAGTCGGTTGTACCTGTGGACAGGTGTAATTTCAGAGTCGGTTGTACCTGTGGACAGGTGTAATTTCAGAGTCGGTTGTACCTGTGGACAGGTGTAATTTCAGAGTCGGTTATACCTGTGGACAGGTGTAATTTCAGAGTCGGTTGTACCTGTGGACAGGTGTAATTTCAGAGTCGGTTATACCTGTGGACAGGTGTAATTTCAGAGTCGGTTGTACCTGTGGACAGGTGTAATTTTAGAGTCGGTTGTACCTGTGGACAGGTGTAATTTCAGAGTCAGTTGTACCTGTGGACAGGTTTAATTTCAGAGTCGGTTGTACCTGTGGACAGGTGTAATTTCAGAGTCGGTTATACCTGTGGACAGGTGTAATTTCAGAGTCGGTTGTACCTGTGGACAGGTGTAATTTTAGAGTCGGTTGTATCTGTGGACAGGTGTAATTTCAGAGTCGGTTGTACCTGTGGACAGGTGTAATTTTAGAGTCGGTTATACCTGTGGACAGGTGTAATTTCAGAGTCGGTTGTACCTGTGGACAGGTGTAATTTTAGAGTCGGTTGTACCTGTGGACAGGTGTAATTTTAGAGTCGGTTGTATCTGTGGACAGGTTTAATTTCAGAGTCAGTTGTACCCGTGGACAGGTTTAATTTCAGAGTCAGTTGTACCTGTGGACAGGTGTAATTTCAGAGTCAGTTGTACCTGTGGACAGGTGTAATGTCAGAGTCGGTTGTTCCTGTGGACAGGTTTAATTTCAGAGTCGGTTGTACCTGTGGACAGGTGTAATTTCAGAGTCGGTTATACCTGTGGACAGGTGTAATTTCAGAGTCGGTTGTACCTGTGGACAGGTGTAATTTTAGAGTCGGTTGTACCTGTGGACAGGTGTAATTTTCGAGTCGGTTGTACCTGTGGACAGGTGTAATTTTAGAGTCGGTTGTATCTGTGGACAGGTTTAATTTCATAGTCGGTTGTATCTGTGGACAGGTGTAATTTTAGAGTCGGTTGTACCTGTGGACAGGTGTAATTTTAGAGTCGGTTGTACCTGTGGACAGGCGTAATTTTAGAGTCGGTTGTACCTGTGGACAGGTGTAATTTTAGAGTCGGTTGTACCTGTGGACAGGTGTAATTTTCGAGTCGGTTGTACCTGTGGACAGGTGTAATTTTCGAGTCAGTTGTACCTGGGGACAGGTGTAATTTTAGTCAGTTATACCTGGCCATGCCGAAGTCTGACACTTTCACCACATGTGAGTCGCTGACGAGGCAGTTTCTAGCAGCCTGTGGATCGACAGCAATAATTAAAATATTTATGTATATATTCCTTTACGAAGTCTTGAATGTATGTATTTAAATTCCAAGCTACATTTCCAGTAGCCCCCCCCCCCCCATCTTAAAATAGAGTGTTTGTAAATATATCCAACTGCCTCAAGAGGTACGATATACTGTTTATTTGTAGATATTAGTCATTTGTGAATATTGTAAATAGTGTACTACTAATATAATGTCATTAATGCAATATGATCTCCTATAAATAATATCCTGAGAGAACGTCCATTGTTTATGGACTGTATTGTGGTAATTATACGTATTTGTGAAATTATACAGATATTGTACTTTAGAGGAAATTAAATGGAGTATAGATACAGGGGTCCTATTTAGATTTTTTTTTTTTTTGTGATATACTGACCAGATCCCGGTGGAGGAAGCGGTTCGCCTCCAGGTACTGCATGCCCTGGCTGACGTCGTGGCAGATGCTGAGCAGATTTTGTGGGCTGAACGAACCTCGGCGCTGACGAATGTAATTGAGAAGACAGCCGAGCTCCATGAACTCTGTCACCAGGTAGATGGGCCTCTGCTGCGTACACACACCGTATAACTGAACCAGCTTCGGATGGGACAGACTCCTGGGTATAAATGAACAAAAAAACGACAGTAAATGTATGAAGGTCAAGACAAATGGACGTGTGTTTGAATATTGAAGATGTTAATGTTTCTACAGTTTTCTGAGCAGCTTCAAAGTTATCAGCATCTTTAAATTTAGACCACAAGAACGGTTTCCTTATAATACAGAAACAGAAATCATCCCATGATGTCCAGATGTTGTTGTCCAGTACATCTTTGGAATGATTGGAAAGTTTCCATCAGCTGTTTATATATAATTGAAATGCTGACTAGTTAAAGTATGTAACATTATTGTTGTACCTCCACTTTAAACTGGTAGACTGACTCCATAACACTGTGTACTACAGTACATTACATTTCCACCTAACCACTACCACTACCATGTCCAGATTATCAGCAGAAATAAACTGACACGTTCAGAATAGGGCTGTCTCATGTCTGTTCTACACAATTAAATCTTTCCACAACAATAGAGAAGTCTCTACTGTTTTTTTAATGAAAATAGTGGAAAAACTTGTCTTCTGCTTGCTGATATGTAAATTATAAAAATCATCAACTCTGCGAGAAGCTGTGAATATACTTCATTCTTA
>CM042570.1:692500-712500 GCA_023630585.1 Cranoglanis bouderius | reverse complement strand
AGCGTTATTAATTAAAATGTAAAATGCTAAAGTGTAGTTATAGAATTCTTTGCAGGTATATTGAGTGTTGGTATATAGAGCTTTTCCTGACTGACTGAGCTCCTGTTCGCCAGCTAGCTGACATCATCCATCATTTTAATCCAAGTAATGTAAGTATAAGTGGTGAATGTAAGGAACTGAAAATATAAACAGCAGGCAACATTTACAGGGTTAAAAAGGACAGACTGGCTAACGGTACCAGGCTACCGCGAGCGTTAGCTAAAGTCATACAGCCGATAAACTGCTACACTGTAAATATACAAAGTTCAGAAGATGTGAAACTGTAATCTCAGTAAGACCTGTGTGTGTGTGTGTGTGTGTGTGTGTGTGTGTGTGTGTGTGTGTGTGTGTGCGTTCATGAAGCTCCACTGACCCAAACTTCTAACCCAAACTTAAACTGTCAATCACCTCATTAACCACGCCCTTTCATTTATCACCAGATAACTCCTATACATTTATACACATAAGGAGAAATATCAGAGGGAGATATCCACCGAACCGAAACGACACAACACTATTCCCCAAAATTATTTGCGGAAACGTAACTTAAAATGGCTCATTTTCTGTTCACTAACATGGGAATGGGTGGAGCAACAGTGGGCGGAGTTAAATAGTGTACTGTGCACAGTATTAACCGCAGTATTATTGTTTCAGATTGTATAGATGTCAAAATGTTATAAGATTTATCTGTATAAATATATATTTTTGTAATAAACAGAATTAAAAACAACTCATGATGTATTCGGGCGTCACTAAGCACTTCCTGTTCTTTCAGTAAGCACTTCCTGTTCTTTCAGTAAGGACTTCCTGTTCCATTAATGTTTAAGGTTCCTTTATTATTATTATTATTATTATTATTATTATTATTATTATTATTAATATTATTACTATTAATGGTACTATTAGAATTGATTTAGCATAATTCACATTTGTTTTACATTTATTTATTTATTTATTTATTTATTTATTTATTTATTTACATATTACGTAGACCGATTTTTTTTTTTTAATTACGTCAGCACCACAGACTCACGGGTTTTTATATCTATATATTTTTAGCCTATTTAATTTTTTTCTGTAATTCGATTAAATATAAATCTATAATTTAAACGTAAAACTAAACTTATATTCCGTGTTTATTTCCGCGGCTGTTAACGAAGAAAAAAAAAGCGAACAGTATTCCTTTCTTTACGTCTCTTCCGGTGTGCTGTTGTATCATGCAACGCTGTAACAATCCTGCATCCACGTAGTTTCCTGTCACGATCTGATTGGATGAGTCGGAAGTCCCAGAGCAGTTGATAGACAGATATTTAGGTAGATATTTAAGTGCCTGATTTTAGAAGTTTATATTAATATGCGCTAATCGTGAATTAAGTTATAGCATAATGTCGATTAGCATTCGTTAAAGTGTAATTTATTCATAATGTACTTCTATATGCGTGTACACCGAAGATCTGATCTTAGCGAGTGAAAAAATTAGAGGATCACGAGTTTATTCGATATTTATCGTTACAATGGCATTAAATGTTGTTATTCAAAGTATTCCTAGACATGTGTACTAATTTTAAGTATTTTAAATATGCAGATGTCAGCACTGCATACAATCTGCGGGTATATAGGATTTTATGTTAGCTATCTTTCGCGACTGAGAATTATTTTAAATCAGGCACACACCACGGTCAGCCATAAAATTGGTCCTTTGGGGGTGCAGGATGTGCGTGGAGGTGAGATAAGGTGTCACACCAGAGTAAACCGCTGGGGGTTCCTCGCGCGCGCCGCAGGGGGGAGAAGAGCCGGCCGAATCGCTGTGTGTGTGTCTGTGTTTATATCAGAAACATAAAAATTCGGATCAGTCTCCGATAAAAAGCGAATTCTGGTCAAAAACAAAACACCGTTTACAGTTTATTTTTTTCTCCTCGGAGCTTCCGCGAGCACACAGCAGTCCGCGTGAGCGCCGTTTTTTCGTTTTTTTTTTTGGTGAGTATTTAATCCTTTTTTTTTGAGTTAGCGTCCAACTTGGGCCGTATTTCAATCCGCTTCCTGAGGTTGTCTGAGTGCACTACGCAGCGCGCGGAGCTGCCATTATATTTCTCTGTGTGGAGGGCGCGTGTGTAGGGCGCGGGGAGAGGTTTGGGATCCGGACCTTTTTTGTCCCCTCACATGCCTGTTTCGTCGTTTTTTTTGTTGTTTTTTTTTGTTCTTTATTTTCTTCACATCGCCTCTTTAAACGACACGAACACTCACATAACTGTATTCCCATCGACGTCGATCGTATTTATATCACATGATGTCGACTTCGGACAAAAACAACAACAAAAAACGTTTGCAGTCTGATTTGAGGCTCGTTAGCGTTAGCATTACACAGCTACCCCGATCCCCCCTCCCCCCTTTTCTTCACAGACTTTACTGTAAACGTTGGGTTTATTCATAAAACTGTGTTTCGTGTTGATATGAGTGATATACTCCGTGTAAATGTAAACCAGGGGGAAAATATATATACACTCAAGAAGTAAAAGCAAACGAATGTATTTGGCTAATGCTAATGTAGCTAAAGGCTGATGGCGCACAGCAGATTTCGGTTAAAAAAATATCCACTTCCGGTTTGTTCGTTTTTTTTTGTTTTTTTCTTTAATAAAAAAATTATTACTGTTTTTATCGAGATATGGTTATGTAGCCGGTTAGCCTATTAGCATAGCACAAGCTAACGCAGTCCAGGTTTAGTTTCCGCGTTCGGTTTCGATTCAGATTAATCGATCAGTATCGGCGCCGATCAAATACCGATTAATCGATTGATTGAAGCGCGCGCCGCCTGTTCACAAAAACCCTGAGAATGGAGGAGAGAGAGAGAGAGAGCAGTTAGATTTACAAACCACAGCCTGTCTGTCTATCTCTCGGTCTGTCTACCTGTCTGTCTACCTGTCTGTCTGTCTGTAGAAACGGTTCTCAGTTGTGTTTGAGCTCCACATGGTCAGGTTTGTTCCTCTCCAGTTGAGTCGGTATCAGATCTTCAGGTTTGTGAAGGTTTTGGTTTATAATGAAAAAAAAAAAAACAACAACCTGAAAACATCTTCATAAAACCACAAAAATCACCTGAGAACCGGGGAGAGAACCGGAGCCGGCGCTGAGAGAACCGTTCAGTAGTTATATAAATGATTAGTTTAATATAATTTCACGTTTCACATCCAGAACTTTTTAGTTTTTGGGTCCATATCTCCAGAACGTGACGTTCCTGCAGCTCGGATTGCGTCTCGCAAAAAAAAAATCTACCAAAAAAAAACCCGAAACACGTGGCGTGTTCGAGTCACTTCCTGTATCGAGTCGATTCAGAGTCGAATCGCTTTCTCATTTAGAGTCGATTCGGAAGCGGGTCGCTCGGACCCGAGCGCGAGTTCGTTCTCTCCCGACTAAAGAACCGCAGCGAGGAGGAGAACGCCACACCGGGTTCCGTTCAAACACAATAAACACTGCGTCTGTGTGAAGGGGAACCTGTTTCATCCCAAAATATAAACAGGTGAGTGATGGATGACGTGAACGTGAACGTGTCGAGCGATGATGAACTCGTAAGCTTCATATCGAACTCCTGTAACGGGACGTGTCACAGAATCGAAGGCGAGTTCTCTACGGAGACTAAAACATCAGGTTATCCTTTCTGTGTTGTTTAATGTAACACTGTCACCTGTAGTTTCTTATGAGTGTGTGTGTGTGTGTGTGTGTGTGTTTCAGCATCCCACATCCAGGTGACCTGAAAGAGATGGTGATGGAGAAACCGAGCCCTTTGCTCGTAGGGCGCGAGTTCGTCAGGCAGTACTACACACTCCTGAACAAAGCTCCCGATTACCTGCACAGGTGAGACGAGTTTAACCTGCGCGGCACATTCCTGAGTCCACCGCATCATCCGTCTGTCAGTGTGTGAGAGTGAGGACGAGACGTAATAATAATAATAAGAAGAAGAAGACGAAAAAGAAAAATTGTTATTTTATAAGACGATTGTTGTGTGAAACTGTTACGAAACATAAAAACATCAAACAACGCAGATTATAAACACACCCACGTCTCTTTACACGTCTCTTTACACGTCTCTTTACACGTCTCTTTACACGTCTCTTTACACGTCTCTTTACACGTCTCTTTAGCATTCATGATGATGTCTCTACACTGATTGTACTTTTAAAAAAAAACCCCACCAAAACGGCAACTACGTGTAACCGTAGTGACCGTATTATTGGTCCAGGTGATGGGTTATTATGGGATGTCAGTGCCACCGCAGAGGATTTCAGTGATGCTGATGGACATGATGTAGGCAGGTGATGAACCTGATGTTCTCGTCTGAACCCGTTCTCTCTCAGGTTCTACGGGAGGAACTCGTCGTATGTTCACGGTGGTTTGGACAGCAGCGGGAAACCCGAGGAGGCCGTGTACGGTCAGGCTGTGAGTACATCTCACACACACACACACACACACACACACACACACACACGACAAAAACAAGAGAGTAAACCGCAACTCGGTATCACAGTAACAATTACTCTAAAGCTATAATGTGCAGGTGTGTGAAACTAAAACTGAAAGTGTGTGTGTGTGTGTGTTGCTTTGGCGTGGTCATGTGACTCTGCCGGAGCACTACTTTGCATTTACCTCACAATATTTGAATTTCAAAACCCTACTTTAAGCCAGAAGGAGTAGAAATGAAGAAACACCGGTTTTCATACAGTTTGTAACTGTCACATGCAGCGTCGAGGAAATAAAACATCACATAAAAATATTCTGTTGAAAAGTAAGCAAATGAAAACCATTTAAAATAAAAACCTTAAAGTGGTGAGAATGGTGTGTGTGTGTGTGTGTGTGTGTGTGTGTGTGTGTGTGTGTGTGTGTGTGTTAGGCCAGAGACTTACATAAGGTGCGTTATTGTTTATAAATGAAGTTGTGTAGCTGATCTATAATAAAGTGTGTGTGTGTGTGTGTGTGTGTGTGTGTGTGTGTGTGTAGGAGATCCATAAGAAGGTGATGTCCCTGCAGTTCAGCGAGTGTCACACTAAGATCCGACACGTGGACGCTCACGCCACTCTGGGGGACGGGGTGGTGGTGCAGGTGATGGGCGAGCTGTCCAACAGGGGACAACCCATGAGGAGGTTCATGCAGACCTTCGTCCTTGCACCTGAGGTACACACACACACACACACACACACATAGGGCTTTAAAGACCCTAGGTGATGTGGCTCACAGTTAAGGGGGCGGGTCAGGGGAGGAACAATAAACATGGTAGCCATGTTGGTGGCCATGGTGATGTTTCCTGTCCTGTACTGATCACTGTACACAAACCCTTGGTTACCGTAGCAACCATTGTTGAAATTTGAGCATGTGTGTTAGAAGTCCTGATCTATAAATCTGATTTGGTCACGGATTCTGTGCTGCTGTGCCAATAAAGCCTTTAGTGTGACCTGTCTGTCTGTCTGTCTGTCTCTCTCTCTGTCTCAGGGTTCTGCGGTGAACAAGTTCTACGTTCACAATGATATTTTCCGCTATGAGGAGGAAGTGTTTGGAGACTCTGAGGCTGAGCTGGGAGGTAAAGACACACACACACTCACACACACACACACACACACACACACTCACACTCATCCTTATAAATGTTGTGTTAATGAGTCGAGTCTGTTATAGCAGCGCAAACACACCCTGTGAATACTGTACAATATTGCTATGATAAACTGACTAACACAATTTGTGTGTGTGTGTGTGTGTGTGTAGAGTCAGAGGAAGAGGAGGCAGAGGAAGAGCAGGTGGAGACCCACCCATCTCCTGAACCTGCACAGGACAGCGCACCTTACTATGAGCCTCCACCAGTCAGGTACGCACACATTCATGTGCACACACTCTAGTGTCTCTCTCTCTCTCTCACTATCACACACACACACACACACACACACACACACACACACACACACACACACACACACACACGTGTGAGCTGAACACAGGGTTTTTCACAGATGGTGATCGTCAGATCAATAGTGACGTTTTAATTGTTTCACAGTAATGGCATGGAGGAGCAGCAGGAAGAGGCGGGGCCTGAGGCGGAACCCGAACCCCAGCCTGAGCCCGAGGTCAATCAGGAGGCAGAGGCGGACCTTAGCGCTGAGGGAGAGCTTCAGCCTGAGGAGGTGGAGCCTGATACAGAAGAGAAGCTCCCAGAGGAGGTGGAGGAGAAACCCCCGACCCCTGTATCGGCCCCGACTCCGCCCCCTCAGACCCCTGAACCACCCAAGGTGTGTGTGTATAAAAATCAGCCAATGAAGGAAGAGCATTTAAATTCCATTTTACATAAATGACATCCACGTGCATCTCACATCTCCAGACTTGTGATCTTAAACATCATGACATGTTAATTGATAATGATTTCTCATTTGATCAATCTTTGTCATACTACCTGATATGATTGGAGGTTTCTGATTGGCTAATGATGCTGTCATTCATCTGTGCAGCCGTTCTCTTGGGCCTCGGTGACCAGTAAGAATCTGCCACCCAGCGGCTCTCTGCCCACCTCTGGCATCCCGCCTCACGTAGTGAAGGCCTCCAGTGTACCGGTAAGACACAGGGGTGTACACACGCGCGCGCACACACCCTTCAGTACCCTTTGCATATTTAAATACAATGTTATTATAAACTGTGTGTGTGTGTGTGTCTTTTGTCTTCCAGCCCAGAGTGGAGGTAAAGCAGGATTCCCACGCTCCGTTGCCTAGAGACCAGCGGCGTGAGAGACCCGGATTCACAGCACGTGGACCTAGACCGGGTATATACCCCACACACACACACACACACACACACACACACACAGACAGAGTATCGTGTAGTTTAGGCATGAATGATGAGACAGAAATGTTTGTGTGTTAAATCTGTGTGTGTGTGTGTGTGTGTTCAGATGGTGCTTCAGCTGAGGCCCAAGGTGGGAAACCTTACTTCAGCTTTAAAGGTAATTCTGTGTATGCGTGTTATAAGAAGCAATTATTGGGGGCCAAGCACTGTCATCGTTTTTGATGTAATTGATTTGCAGCAGTGCTACAAAAACGGTTGGTGCTTGGCCCCCTAATTAACAGATTAACGTGATACAAGTTAACATAAGGTGTTGGAGTCGTGAATTTAATCCGTGTGCGCGCGCAGGTCGTGGGGACTCTGAAGGAGGCGAGGCTGAAGGGCGCAGGGCGGTGCGTCACCCCGACAGTCATCAGCTGTTTGTGGGAAATCTTCCACACGACATCGACGAGGGAGAGCTCAAGGAATTCTTCATGAGTAAATACACACGTCAACTAAATAAAACGTGTCCTAGGTAGTGGACTATATTTGGGGTAGATTTTTGAATGTACTATTCCTTTAACGTGTGTGTGTGTGTGTGTGTGTGTGTGTGTGTGTGTGTGTGTGTGTGTGTTTCAGCATTCGGGACGGTGGTGGAGATGCGCATCAACACGAAGGGTGTCGGAGGGAAGCTGCCCAACTTCGGCTTTGTTGTGTTTGATGACTCGGACCCTGTGCAGAGGATCCTGGCAGCTAAGGTATGTGTGCGGGGCATGTACAGGGGCGAGACATTGGGGATCTGACATGCAGGAGTGGGCGGGGTTATAATGTGGATGGGCAGGTAGAAGGAATGTATGATGTGTACGTATCTAATGGTGTGTGTTGTGTCTCCGTAGCCAATCATGTTCCGCGGGGAGGTTCGTCTGAACGTGGAGGAGAAGAAAACCCGAGCCGCCCGAGAGCGCGAAACCAGGGCAGCCGGAGACAGTCGCCGTGGAGACCGTGGTCCCAGGGGTATCATGGGTAACGGAATGGGGCGTGACCGAGACGGACGTGGCCCACCTCCGTCCTCCTCCAGGCCTACGATTGGTTCGGGCCGAGGCAGCGGAGAGAGTCGATTCGCCGGGCCGCGTCGCTGAGTGGGCGGAGTCATCCTGAACTGCGCTCGCTCGCTCGTGCTCTCTCTCTCTCTCTCTCTCTCTCTCGTCACATCAATGGGCCGAAAATTTACAAAAAAATAATTTTTTGCTTTACTTTCTTTCTTTTTCTTTTTTTTTCCGTTTCCTTTTTGGAATGTGACTGGCTATCAACAACAACAACAACAACTACGATGATAAGAACCACCATTTGATGTGAAAGATAAAAACGCAGAACTCTCTCTCACACACACACACTCACACACACACACACACACACACACAGTCGTTTCGAAAAATTCATCGCTTTCTTTTTTGGGTTCTGTTTTTATTTTCTATCATTTTTTTTTCCTTTGCAAGAAAAACGGGGCGTGGCTTATTTTCTGTAGAACAAAGAGATGGATGTGTGACAAAGGGGAACTGTTGAATCACACGTTTCGTAACGGACATGAACGTCAACGCTTCAGAAAAAAACGGAAGAGAAAAAAAAACGCTCACTGTACACTTATTTATTTTGTTAGTTAATAAAAAAAAAACAAACAGTGGTGGTGCCTTAAACTGTTCTCTCGCCCGTCTCTCTCTCTCTCTCTCTCTCTCTCTCTCTCTCTCTCTATCTGTTTCATCCTGTGAAAGACAAAAGGACTAAAACTCATCAGGACTCGGGCATGTGCCGATATTAAATTAAGCGATATTATTGCGATATTGTTTACTGGACCCTCGGCAGCATCTCCTTCAGGACTCGACTTCATCGTAAGTGAAAGGAATTATGGGATTGCCTTCGGTGAGACGGACTCAAGTGCTGCTGCTTTCACAGATCCAAAATACGGACCCTTAAGAAGACACTGTTCACGTTCTGCGTTCCTAACAGACGGACTTCATTTCGGGAGCCAGCGTTTATTTTATTTTTGATTTTTTTTTTTCTCTCCCCCCCCTAGCCCCGCCCCCCCCTTCCCTCTCCTCATTGAATATCGTGACGTGATCGATGATCGGCACATGCCTGGTCACGTGGAACAGTTCGGCCGTAAATAAAACGTGCGCTGTTTTTTTCTTTCTTTTTTTAATTTGTTTTATTTTTTTTTAAATCCAAAAGCTCAGTTTCTTGAATTACACTAATGCTAATCTAGCTAACAGTTTACACCGGTTATAGCTACCAGATTAGCGTCACCTCAGAAGACATGGTTTGTACATAAAATGTCATGAAATAGCAGATTGTCTTTTTAAAAAATAAATAAATAAATAAACAAATAAAATGTTTCTGATGTACAAACGAGATTTATGCCCCGCCCACCACCACCACCACCACCACCGGAGTCAATGTTCCGATAAAGAAAGTACTTTCTGGTGGAAAAACAACTACAGTTTTATCTCTGTGACGTTCTTTTTGTCGTTGTTTATAGATAAATGTCGTACAGTGCGTCATGCTGAACTGGTAGCTATAGGAGTGCATTACTTGTTAGCTGCGTTAGCCTGGTAGCTCCAGTGTGAAACTTGGCTGATCGAATGTATGCTGTGTGTTTGGTTTTGGGCTGAACCGATCCTTTAGCTCGTTGCTAACAGCGTGTGTGATGGTAAGGCAGTGTTAGCGGTACTGATCTCGGATATTAGTACCGTGTTCTCCGATAGCGTACGTGGTGTTTCTGATTTTTGTTTTTAGTTTGATTTTTGAGGGCGGCTTGCTGAAGCAGAGCTTGTTTTCCTCCCTGCAGTATTCCACACTCACTTTATTTCCTCGTCACAAACCACTTTTGCACGGCCGGTTTATGCTCTCTTTTTTTTATTTTTTATTTTTATATATATAAATGTAGCGTTAGCAGTTTTCTTTGTTTTTTGTTGACTTAATTTTGTTCCCCTCCTCCTCCTCCTCCTCCTCCTCCAGCCTGTATTTACGCTCGGGCTCGGGTGTTGAACTCCCGTTGGCTTCAGCAGGTTCCGTCTGAATGTGTTTTCAACTTTCAATAAACTACTGATGATCTGCAAACTCGTCTCCGTTTATTATTCACCTCACAGCCGAATAAAGGACGCGGTATCGGTCCTCACAGGCCCCGTGCTAACGCTAGGCTGATGAATGAATGTAAAGCGTCCTGTGAATAGAAGCGCAGCAGTTTAGCCTCCGTTTACACACGCGGAATTGTTGTGGCTTGTCTTGGTTATGTCTCCTGTTTTATTATCGTCGCTAGCTAACATTTTGGAAAATAATTTTCAGCTTAGCTCGCTAGCTACAATTTGAATCTGCTGGTGTTTCTCTTAGCCGTGTAGTAAAGTAGCAAAATGTATTACAGTGATGTAAGATAATGTATGAGATGGTATAGCAGGATGTATAGTGAAACAGGGCATGGTGGTGTGGAACAGTAACTTGTAGTGACCGATGTAGTACAGAGGTCGGGAACATTTTCTCCAGGCAGAGCCAAAAAAACACGTTTTTTTTGGATGTTTTTATGTTTCTTCTTCTTATTTAGTTATTGTCTTTACTATTACTGCATAATTATCAAAAGTGCTAATGTAATAAAGACCATTTGACCTAACAGCCTGCACTTCACCTAACAGGCCTGTAGGTGGCACTTGGACTTCATTTAACCAGCTATGATGGCTTCATCAGACGGTAAATCAATACAACATGCGGTACGTAAGTGAGAGTAAACTGAACACTACTTACCATTCGGACTGAAAAGAATGATATTCGTTGTCTTTTGTTCTTTCAGCCATTTCACCTTTTAAAAAACTCTAAACACACAGTGACTGTAGAATTAGACCTGGAAATTACCGCGCCTTCCACATTGTCCACTGAAATTTAATTTGTTAAATTATTGGCTGCTGGGCATCGATTATTAATTATGTGATATTTTAAAATATGTAAATCTATAGAATCTTAATTGAATCGATAACATTTGTTATGTGAAATGCTGCTCAGTTGGGTTAAGGTCTGGTGATTGACTTGTCCAGTCTAAAACCTTCCACTTTCCCCCCCTGATGAAGTCCTCTGTTGAGTTGGCAGTGTGTTTTGGATCGTTGTCTCGCTGCATGATGAAGTTCCTCCTGATTCATTTGGATGTGTTTCTCTGTAAATTGTCAGACAAAATGTTCCTGTAAACTTCTGAATTCATTCTGCTGCCACCATCATGAGTTCCATCATCAATAAAGATTAGTGAGAATGTTCCAGAAGCAGCCATGCAAACCCAAGCCATGACACTACCTCCACCATGCTTCACAGATGAGCTTGTGTGTTTTGGATCATGAGCGGATCCTTTCTTTCTCCACACTTTGGCCTTGCCATCACTTTGGTAGAGCCTCATCTTGGTTCCAGAACTTTTGTGGATCATCTCTGTAATTCTTTGTGAATTCCAGTCTGGCTTTCTGATTCTTACTGCTGATGAGTGGTTTGCATCTTGTGGTACGGCCTCGATATTTCTGCTCTCCAGGTCTTCTTCGAACGGTGGATTGTGATACCTTCACCCCTGCCCTGTGAAGGTTGTTGGTGACGTCACTGACTGACTGGTGTTTTTGGGGTTTTTCTTCACAGCTCTCACAATGTTTCCATCTTTTCTCAGCTTGTTTTTCTCCCATGGACAGCTCTCTGATCTTCATGTTGGTTTATGCTTTTCAACAACACGTGCAGTCTTCACATGTGAAACTGAAGGCTAAAAGCAAGAGAAGATATTTAGAGCTATTAATTCTTTACACAATCAATCTAACAGGACACACCTGGGTAACAAGGAACCCCTGCTGGTCACATGTTCCAATATTTTTTTGCTCACTTACAAATTCTATGTCGTTTAAACACCTACATCTAAATACCAGGAAATAAAAGCAGACATTTTAAAGAGCAACACCACGAGGTTGTATCGTCGTCTCACAGCTCCGTGCTCACTGGGTTGACCCCGAGCTTGAGGATGAAAAGATGCTACATTTTAATCATATAATGCAGTGTTTAATTATTATCGTCTCGCAGACAAGCAAGAGTTAATGTGAAAAATCACATGCAGTGACATCACCATGAACTCAGGGCGTGGCTTATTTTATTAACAACCAAAACACACAAATTGAGTGAATGCAAATGTTTCCATTAATCACAGATCTCTCTGTAGTTATCTACAGTCACTACAGCAATAAAATCTTAATCAGAGACAGTAAAATATGAAATATAGCGGTGATCATCAGTTACACATTTCCTACAGAACATTCTAGAGCTCCACTCTGTAACCTGCAATCATCAGAGATGAAGATTTGTCCCGGCTCATGGTCAGTCCTCTTCAGATGATGACGAGTCTGAGTGTCTCTGATTGGACAGAATGTTCCAGCCCTGAGCCAGTCTGTGTCGCTGTAGCGCCTCCACCAGGCGGGACGACGCACTGCGAGCTGGAAACTTCGTCAGCAACCAATCAGACGCTGAGCTGCGACTTGGTTTCGGTGTGTGAGAAGTGGTGACGTGTTTCATGCTGGACTTTGTCGTCTTTACTGTCGTCACGGGCTTTGATCCGTCCTCCAGAGTCTCGTCTGGTCCGCCTTCCACCCAGAACACTCTGCAGGGCGGAGTCACCTCAGCTCCGTCAGTGCTGATTGGCTCAAATCCTGTTAACCAGGTGTCCAAGTCTCTCTGAGTTTCATACTGCAGTCCTAAACAGGACAGACAGAAAGACAGATCATTTCATAATCCAATCTAAAAAGTGAACAATAAAGCTCACACTCGCTCACACACACACACTGCAGTGTTCACTGACCTGTGGACGAGCCAGCATGAAGGAAGAGTGAAACGCACAGCAGCACACACACTCTCATCAGTGCCATGATCACACACACACACACTCCTCTACACACACTGCTTATATACCAGAACTTGTGTGTGTGTGTGTGTGTGTGTGTGTGTGTAAGAGACTAGACAGTGAATCACAGTTGGGTAATGGGTGTGTGCACACGTGTGTGAAACATTGATGATTGCTTGCACTTGCGCGCACACACACACACACACACACACACACACACACACAGGGTGTCATGATCTGTCAGGGTTATGGTGTGTGTTAAGTAATGTGTGTGTGTGTGTGTGTGTGTGTGTGTGTGGGAAGCTGAGGAAGGAGACCTGGATGTTGATGAGATGCTGTTGCCAGGGCGTGGCCATCTGGAGGAGGAGGAGGAGGCTCGGGACAGACAGACAACCCCTTCTCCTGTAAGAGAGACAGACACAGACAAGTTGTTTGCAAGTAACACACTCCTTACTGCAGGTCATCATTACTCTATAATCATTTACTATTAATCAATCACCACTAATCACCATTATTCAATAATCATTCCCTTACTGCAAGAGTGATTATTGATGAAGTGAGGGATTGATTACTGAGTAGCTGAAGTGAGGGATTGATTACTGAGTAGCTGAATGTAATGTAATGATGTTCTTTGTTTTTTTTGTTTTGTTTTTTTTTTTAGATGTAATAATTGCTTTTAATTGCTTTTTTGATTATTTTAAAGGGGGAGATTCTTTTCTACACCCACTGTATGTAAAAAGGTAAGAAGTTGAGAAGAGGTGAAGTTTTGTAGAAGCTGGAACTGAATATACAGGTGCATCTCAATAAATTAGAATGTCGTGGAAAAGTTCATTTATTTCAGTAATTCAACTCAAATTGTGAAACTCGTGTATTAAATAAATTCAATGCACACAGACTGAAGTAGTTTAAGTCTTTGGTTCTTTTAATTGTGATGATTTTGGCTCACATTTAACAAAAACCCACCAATTCACTATCTCAACAAATTAGAATACTTCATAAGACCAATAAAAAAAACATTTTTAGTGAATTGTTGGCCTTCTGGAAAGTATGTTCATTTACTGTACATGTACTCAATACTTGGTAGGGGCTCCTTTTGCTTTAATTACTGCCTCAATTCGGCGTGGCATGGAGGTGATCAGTTTGTGGCACTGCTGAGGTGGTATGGAAGCCCAGGTTTCTTTGACAGTGGCCTTCAGCTCATCTCCATTTTTTGGTCTCTTGTTTCTCATTTTCCTCTTGACAATACCCCATAGATTCTCTATGGGGTTCAGGTCTGGTGAGTTTGCTGGCCAGTCAAGCACACCAACACCATGGTCATTTAACCAACTTTTGGTGCTTTTGGCAGAGTGGGCAGGTGCCAAATCCTGCTGGAAAATGAAATCAGCATCTTCAAAATGCTGGTCAGCTGAAGGAAGCATGAAGTGCTCCAAAATTTCTTGGTAAACGGGTGCAGTGACTTTGGTTTTCAAAAAACACAATGGACCAACACCAGCAGATGACATTGCACCCCAAATCATCACAGACTGTGGAAACTTAACACTGGACTTCAAGCAACTTGGGCTATGAGCTTCTCCACCCTTCCTCCAGACTCTAGGACCTTGGTTTCCAAATGAAATACAAAACTTGCTCTCATCTGAAAAGAGGACTTTGGATCACTGGACAACAGTCCAGTTCTTCTTCTCCTTAGCCCAGGTAAGACGCCTCTGACGTTGTCTGTGGTTCAGGAGTGGCTTAACAAGAGGAATACGACAACTGTAGCCAAATTCCTTGACACGTTCCTTGTGAAGTTCACTCAAATTCTTGAATCGATTTTGCTTGACAATCCTCATAAGGCTGCGGTTCTCTCGGTTGGTTGTGCATCTTTTTCTTCCACACTTTTTCCTTCCACTCAACTTTCTGTTAACATGCTTGGATACAGCACTCTGTGAACAGCCAGCTTCTTTGGCAGTGAATGTTTGTGGCTTACCTAGTGAACCAAACTGAGAGACCATTTTGAAGGCTCAGGAAACCTTTGCAGGTGTTTTGAGGTGATTAGCTGATTGGCAGGTCACCATATTCTAATTTGTTGAGATAGTGAATTGGTGGGTTTTTGTTAAATGTGAGCCAAAATCATCACAATTAAAAGAACCAAAGACTTAAACTACTTCAGTCTGTGTGCATTGAATTTATTTAATACACGAGTTTCACAATTTGAGTTGAATTACTGAAATAAATGAACTTTTCCACGACATTCTAATTTATTGAGATGCACCTGTACATGAGGCTTGAGGAGAAAATAAAATGAAGGGTGTTAATGAAGAGATTATTTTTTTTGGTTCTCCAGGTGTCATTTTAAAAGACAAAGACGCCATGAGACCTGCATGTTGGTGTGGGATTTGGTGGCTTTGTGGTTAAAGCCTTGCCTCTGGACTCAGAAGTTGCCGGTTCAAATCTGGCTTGTCCCAGCACTTGGTGGAGAAATGCAGAAGGTGGTGTGTGATGATGATGATGATGGTGTGAGGAACAGGTGGTTGGAGTAAATGCTGCTGGAGAATCCCAGAGAAAGTGAGGGTGATAGGTTTTACAGTGTAAAAATTATTATGCAAAACTAAGTCCAACCTCTCTTTCCAAGCTCCATAACCCCCTTCTTCTCCTGCTCTGACCCTGGGGGGGCAGCTGCCTGGAAATTACCCCCCCCTGGGTCATGCCCTCCAGCCATCCTGGCATCCTGCACCTTCCACATCACTTGTCAGACTCCTGAACCTTCTACACTCACATCCTGGAGTCCTGGCCGGGGTTCGAACCAGCAACCTCTCAACCCAGAGGTGACACTCATCCACATGAGCCACAGGATCTCACACCGACCTTCTGTTTTATAGAACTTTTCACCTTCATATACGTCACACTGACCTAAAAACAACAACAAGCTCAAAGACTCGAACCAGAGACGTCACCCAGCAGAGACTGTGACACTAACCACTGCCCCACTGGAGAACCTGCTGCTTGTTGGACTTTTGACTTAATAAAGAGAGAAGATGACGTGTTTGATGGAAGAGGAGCTGCTCGAGGTTCAGTGCTCATCACTTCCACGTACGTTCTCTCAGTAACACTAAGTGTAGCTCTGAGAGCACCGCTAACCAACACACACCAACACACACACACACACAGACCAACACACACACACACACACACCAACACACTCTGTACCTGTGCTTTCAGGGACGTGTTTAAAATGGTTTCTCACACCCTGCATTTGGGAAATGAAACATAAGGGGGTGCACATATTTATAGGTGTTGGGTTAATTAGCATTAAAGCTACATTATACCCAGTAGTTAGAGTCATGACTCATCCAGAACACCACACCTGGGGCTCGACCCGAAAACCTCCACCTGCAGGAACCACGACTCGAACCACCTCAGCACTGAGGAACTCAGGTGGAGCTCAGATCACTAAATAATTATTATTAATGATTATTAAACACTTCGTATCTACTGTGCATTAAAGTGTTTATTTTTAATCAGAGTAACGTGTAAAATACCTCTCTGTGATTTATATTGTTTTATTCTCCATCGCTTTATGATCAGAATAAATATTTTCATTTCCTCCGTGAAGGACGAGACGAGACGCCGGGTTTAAGCTGGGACACAGTTGGGTAATGAGTGTAATTATCCATTAAAGAGAGAGAGAGAGAGAGAGAGAGAGAGAGTGTGTGTGTGTGTGTGTGTGTGTGTGTGTGTGTGTGTGTGTTCATGCAACAGACACTGGATCAGGCTTTAGACTACAGTATTAGTGTGTGTCAGAGGATTCACACACTCAGACATATAAATCCCTTTTACACACACACACACACACACACACACACACACACACACACACACACTCACTCAGAGTTAAATGTTAAAAATCAGTCCTATTCCAGTAATCAGTTGAACCCCATCAGACAACATTGTTTCCCATTTTCCTTATTTGGTCGTTACTTCCTGTCCTCATTAACTCATTAAACATTTACATATAATATAATATAATATAATACACACACACACACACACACACACACACACACACCATTTTCCACACCCATCAGCACATCTTTATTATTTTTCTTACTCTTCAATCCGCATAAATAAAATTACATTAGCATTATATTTTAATAAATAATGTTAATCTGATTTTAACAATGAAATACAAGTAAAGCAAAGAGTAAAGCTTGTGTGTGTGTGTGTGTGTTTATAGTTTGCTCTCCACAGCCTGAGGTGTGTGTGTGTGTGTGTGTGTTTCTGGAGGCGAGACGTCTCCGCCTTTATCTGCTGAAAAAAGAAAGAAACTCCATTAGATACAATTAATACAATAATACTGCTATAAAACATTGTGTTTGTGAGTGTAAACCTGGGAAGGAGATGTGTGTGTGTGTGTGTGTGTGTGTGTGTGTGTGTTTGTGTTACCTTGTGTGTTTGTCTCCTCTATCTCAGTGTATTTCTGCAGAAGTTTGGGTCCAGCTAATCCGATAGCGAGAGCTCCAATGGGAGCCGTAAACATGATGGCTAACACCGCCACCGTCAGCACATCCATCCCATAACGCTCCAGCTGCTCGTCTCCTAGGCTACGTGCCATGTCCAGGGCTGTGGAACCTATAGCTGCCTAAAGGACACAAACAAAACACACACACACACACACACACACACACACACACACACACACACACACACACACACACACACACACACACACACCATGAAACATACAGGATATCATATACAACAACATGTAAGGAAACACACACACACACACACACACACACACACACACACACACACACACACACACACACACACACACCTGCACTGTAGCTTTAGGTAACCATGCGAGAGAGATGAAGATTTTCTCCTTCAGATTAAAACCAGCAAACAGAACAACGGTGAACGTCACACACACGCGAACAACAACACCAACACAAAGAGCAGCTGTTCCTAAACCTGCACAGAGAGAGAGAGAGAGAGAGAGAGAGAGAGAGAGAACTGAGGATTAGGTACAGTGAGGGAGAAAAGTATTTGATCCCCTGCTGATTTTGTACGTTTGCCCACTGACAAAGAAATGATCAGTCTATAATTTTAATGGTAGGTGTATTTTAACAGTGAGAGACAGAATAACAACAAAAACATCCAGAAAAACACATTTCAAAAAAGTTATAAATTGATTTGCATTTTAATGAGGGAAATAAGTATTTGATCCCCTATCAATCAGCAAGATTTCTGGCTCCCAGGTGTCTTTTACACAGGTAATGAGCTGAGATTAGGAGACTCTCTTAAAGGGAGTGCTCCTAATCTCAGTTTGTTACCTGTATAAAAGACACCTGTCCACAGAAGCAATCAATCAATCAGATTCCAAACTCTCCACCATGGCCAAGACCAAAGAGCTGTCCAAGGATGTCAGGGACAAGATTGTAGACCTACACAAGGCTGGAATGGGCTACAAGACCATCGCCAAGCAGCTTGGTGAGAAGGTGACAACAGTTGGTGCGATTATTCACAAATGGAAGAAACTGTCAGTCTCCCTCGGTCTGGGGCTCCATGCAAGATCTCACCTCGTGGAGTTTCAGTGATCATGAGAACGGTGAGGAATCAGCCCAGAACTACACGGGAGGATCCTGTTAATGATCTCAAGGCAGCTGGGACCATAGTCACCAAGAAAACAATTGGTAACACACTACACCGTGAAGGACTGAAATCCTGCAGCGCCCGCAAGGTCCCCCTGCTCAAGAAAGCACATGTACAGGCCCGTCTGAAGTTTGCCTGAATGATTCAGAGGAGAACTGGGTGAAAGTGTTGTGGTCAGGTGTGGTCAGATCTCTTTGGCATCAACTCAACTCGCCGTGTTTGGAGGAGGAGGAATGCTGCCTATGACCCCAAGTCATAACACCATCCCCACCGTCAAACATGGAGGTGGGAACATTATGCTTTGGGGGTGTTTTTCTGCTAAGGGGACAGGACAACTGCACCACATCAAAGGGACGATGGACGGGGACATGTACCATCAAATCTTGGGTGAGAACCTCCTTCCCTCAGCCAGGGCATTGAAAATCAGCAGGGGATCAAATACTTTTTCCCCCACTGTATGTAGTACAGTACACACTGACCCACAGTGTTAGCGCTGAGTGCACTAATAGTAATTTCAGCTCCAATCAGTCCAAAGAGAAGCGGCTGGAAAACGTCCCAAAACCTCCCAACAACAGCAGCTACTGGGGCCTGAAAACACACACACACACACACACACACACACACACACACACACACACACACACACACAACATTGTTATAATATGACCTTAGGAAGATACAGCTTGCTGTATTTAACATCTTATAACCCAGTGGTTATTTTTAACACCTTATTCTATGGAATATTTAGTTATTTGTCTTTATCTAACACACTCTATAGACAGGTCCTGACATTTAGAGGACATTTTCAAGCTGACCTTTTTTTTGTCCCAGCTGATTCCGGCGATGAAGGAGAGGACAAGTGTGCTCAGCCCCCCGGCCCCGCCCAGCCCGGCCACGTGACTCACAAAAACACAGAACACGGACAAACCCAACAACATGCAGGAGCGCCGCAACACCAGATCAACCTACACACACACACACACACACACACACACACACACACACACACACACACACACACACACACACACACACAGATAAAGAGGTTATAGGCACATTAACATAGAAGACACTCAGAAATATATAACAATGGTTTCATGACATCTAATGTTCCTCAGGTCTCAGTGTGATACAGAACTTATACTTGATCCTGTAATGAGGACTACAGACCACTAGGGTGCAACAAATCTCCATCTTTGTTACTCAGTTTGTTACTTTGTTACTGCTCTCAGCCAATCAGAGCACAGGATACTGAACCTCTATTAGTAAAGAGTGGTAGAGTCTTTTATCAGACATTTGATCATTTCATTTATATTATTAGTGTTTGATGGAAAATAAAGTCAGAATTCAGTGTATTAAACCTGACTTTGTGTGTGTGTGTGTGTGTGTGTGTGTGTGTGTGTGTGTGTGTGTGTGTGTGTGTTACCTGATCTTCACTAGGAAAGAAATGGATGAGAACCCCCAAAATCCCTCCTGCTAAAATCCCAACCAACACCTCCAGCAGCCCCTTTGCCAAACTGAGCCATGTGGAGCCTGCAATGTACACACACACACACACACACACACACACACACACACACACACACACACACACACACACAATGCGGCAGCTTTAAGAGTCGCTTCACACCAGTGACTCAGTGTTTAG
>CM042570.1:680000-687500 GCA_023630585.1 Cranoglanis bouderius | reverse complement strand
CCTACACTGGAGTGGGAACTGAAAAGATTTCTGGAACTAAGGACAGGAACCTTGGTCCTGGTTCCTCCAATGGAAAGCCTTAAAAGTTCTGACTTCCAGCGTTCCTCAGGTGTGTGTTCGATCAACACGATACACTGAAAATAACTATGAAAGAGTTCCTAAGGTCTTAGACACCCTTAGATGGCAACACATTACTGAATAAAAAAAAAAAATACACAGTTTTAAATCTATAAACAACTTTTTAAATCAACATTTAATCAACTTAATCAACACAACTTAATCAACACAACTTAATCAACACAACTTAATCAACACAACTTAATCAACTCAATTTCAGGTACTAAAATTATATAAATAATATTGTAATATATCTAATATTAAAACTGAAAGAAGTTAGTCATTACACGTAAAACACACTTAGTGGAAAAGTCATTGATTAACCTGGTGAAGCTGAGGAAATCTGAGAAGCATTAGAAATGATTAGCGCTAACTAACCGAAGCAGGAAAATATCTCATGACTAGCTTAAATATTTCTGAGCAAATCATTGAGATGTGAAAACTTTAACGTATATTTACCCAGTAAAATACATCCCAACACACACACAACCGTAGAATCAGTGCAGGTGTGTCAAGCTTTTAATCATCACAGTGAAAACAAGCATGACTAGCTAATGCTAACGTGGCAGCCGTGCTAGCTTTGGGCTACAGGTTGAACGTTTGTAGGTTCTTCAGCGTTACGCTTTACAAAATGTTTAATGTAAGCACAAAGATCCCTTAAACATGATTGCATTACGTTAGCTAAAATTATAAAAACTAATCTACTTTTAACATCATTAGCTGATGTGTGGTCAGTCCTCACGTGACGTTTTACCCTTAGCTGTGCGCATCTGTATGGAAAATAACAATAAAGATTAAATAAAAATAAAAAGTGCCTCAAGTCGAAGCTACGTGACTGACGCTGGGTAACTATCTCCTCAACTCCTACACACTGTACACTTCCTACAGGATTAGATTCCATATAAGGGTACACTTCATACAGGAGGCACTCTTGCTGAAGTGTGTGTGTGTGTGTGTGTGTGTGTGTGTGTGTGTGTGTCGTGGTTATTGTAAAGACGAAGAATTCTCTGATAATTGATGTTGTTCCTCGCTTCGCTTTTCTCATTTTTTTTTCACCAGAAAAATGTAAATCACCTCGGGGAGGAAAGACAAGGCATGGAGGAGAGAAAAGAAGGAAGAAGGTGATTGAAAAAGTTACATCCCTTTTAAGGATTACAATATTTATTTTAAGATGATTAAGATGACGAGGAACTCGAGGAGGAACTACATCTACATACTACTAGTGGATCTCACACGCTTCACATCGTCCTGTCCCACAGCTGTACTCTCTCAGTTCACTATAATATTTGCGTTTGCTGCTGCTTGTGTGTGTGTGTGTGTGTGTGTGTGTGTGTGTGTGTGTGTGTGTGTGTGTGTAGCAGCAGTGGTTTAGAATTTTAAAAGCCTTGGCATGTCCTTTATCTCCAGGTGATAAATTCGTTTGGGGAAAGCTCATTTCTCTGGAATTTCCCTCAGAAATTGAAATAAACTTTAGTGTCAGAGCAGAGAGACTCGCAGCTCAGTAACTAATCTGAATGAAATGGAAAAGACTACAGATGCTTCATACTGGTCTACACTTCCTACGGAGTTATGGGTCCTATAGGTATATGTTTTCTAGAGGGATACACTTCCTACGGAGTTATGGGTCCTATAGGTATATGTTTTCTACAGGGATACACTTCCTATATAGTTATGGGTCCTATAGGTATATGTTTTCTACAGGGATACACTTCCTACGGAGTTATGGGTCCTATAGGTATATGTTTTCTAGAGGGATACACTTCCTATAGAGTTATGGGTCCTATAGGTATATGTTTTCTAGAGGGATACACTTCCTATAGAGTTATGGGTCCTATAGGTATATGTTTTCTACAGGGATACACTTCCTACAGAGTTATGGGTCCTATAGGTATATGTTTTCTAGAGGGATACACTTCCTATAGAGTTATGGGTCCTATAGGTATATGTTTTCTAGAGGGATACACTTCCTACGGAGTTATGGGTCCTATAGGTATATGTTTTCTAGAGGGATACACTTCCTACGGAGTTATGGGTCCTATAGGTATATGTTTTCTACAGGGATACACTTCCTATATAGTTATGGGTCCTATAGGTATATGTTTTCTAGAGGGATACACTTCCTACAGAGTTATGGGTCCTATAGGTATATGTTTTCTACAGGGATACACTTCCTATATAGTTATGGGTCCTATAGGTATATGTTTTCTACAGGGATACACTTCCTATAGAGTTATGGGTCCTATAGGTATATGTTTTCTAGAGGGATACACTTCCTACAGAGTTATGGGTCCTATAGGTATATGTTTTCTACAGGGATACACTTCCTATATAGTTATGGGTCCTATAGGTATATGTTTTCTAGAGGGACACACTTCCTATAGAGTTATGGGTCCTATAGGTATGTTTTCTACAGGGATACACTTCCTACAGAGTTATGGGTCCTATAGGTATATGTTTTCTACAGGGATACACTTCCTACGGAGTTATGGGTCCTATAGGTATATGTTTTCTAGAGGGATACACTTCCTACAGAGTTATGGGTCCTATAGGTATATGTTTTCTAGAGGGATACACTTCCTACAGAGTTATGGGTCCTATAGGTATATGTTTTCTACAGGGATACACTTCCTACAGAGTTATGGGTCCTATAGGTATATGTTTTCTAGAGGGATACACTTCCTACGGAGTTATGGGTCCTATAGGTATATGTTTTCTAGAGGGATACACTTCCTATAGAGTTATGCGTCCTATAGGTATATGTTTTCTACAGGGATACACTTCCTATAGAGTTATGGGTCCTATAGGTATATGTTTTCTACAGGGATACACTTCCTACAGAGTTATGGGTCCTATAGGTATATGTTTTCTACAGGGATACACTTCCTACAGAGTTATGGGTCCTATAGGTATATGTTTTCTACAGGGATACACTTCCTATAGAGTTATGGGTCCTATAGGTATATGTTTTCTACAGGGATACACTTCCTACAGAGTTATGGGTCCTATAGGTATATGTTTTCTACAGGGATACACTTCCTACAGAGTTATGGGTCCTATAGGTATATGTTTTCTACAGGGATACACTTCCTACAGAGTTACAGTGGATATAAAAAGTCTACACACACCCTTTGTTGATTTGGACGTGTGCTTTGGGTCGTTGTCGTGCTGAAAGGTGAAATTCCTTTCCATCTTCAGCAGCAGACACCTGAAGGTTTTGCACTAAAATCAGCGGGTATTTGTAACTATTCATGATTCCCTCCACCTTGATAAAAGCCCCAGTTCTGGCTGAAGAAAAGCAGCCCTAAAGCACGATGCTGCCAGCACCGTGCTTCACCGTGGGGACGGTGTTCTTTTGGTGCACCAAACAAACCTTTTGGAATATTACACGTTTTGGAATTAGTCTCATCAGACCATAACACATTTTGCCACATGGTTTAAGGTGATTTAGTTGAGCCTGGATGTTTGGTTTTTTTTTATGAGAAAGGGCTTTCCGTCTAGCCGCCCTACCCCACAGCCCAGACATGTAAAGAATACGAGAGATTGTTGTCACATGCAGAGAGTAATCAGTACGTGTCAGGTGTTCCTGCGGCTTCTTTAATATTTCCGTAGGTCTCTTGGCAGCCTCCCTGGTAAGTTTTTGTCTTGTCCTTTTGTAAACTTTGGACGGACGTCCTGTTCTTGGTGATGTCACTGTGCCGCTCCACTTTCTCCACTTGTTGATGATGGCCTTCACGGCGTTCCACGGTACGTCCAATGTTTCGGAAATTGAGGGTGGAAAAAGATCTGACTTGATTTATCTTGGTTTGATTGTTTACATGACAAAAAAAAACCTGCCTTTTTAACAGGAGTGTGTAGACTTTTTATTTCAATTGTATGCGTCCTACGGAGTTCACTTTTTCGCCCAAATTTCTCGCAAGAAGTTCCCTGAACGAGTGAAAGTACGCTTCACTTCCATCAGCACAGATGAAGATATGTTGAGTGTTAAAAAAACAAAAAACAAAAAACAAAACAAACACTACGACTGTATTGCTATGAAAAGTACAGAGTTCAGTGGAACACAACGCTGCCAGGTAGAGAATCGTTAATCCTATGAACGGATACGGTGCTATTGTGCTTATCTACTGAATACTACCGCTGTTTATACATCCACTTCATGTCTGACAGTTTTAAATAAACTCTAACGGGTAAATAGTGTTTGTGTCGTGCCGTGTTTGTGTCGGGTGGCAGTTTGGTCACGGCCGTGTTTACACCAGCGTTTAATGTGTTTAGTTTCTGGATGTTTCTGCTGGAAGGCCAAGTGCACCATAAATTCTGCCAGCCTTAACGTTTACTACCCAACTGTGTGTGTGTGTGTGTGTGTGTGTGTGTGTGTGTGTGTGTGTGTGTGTGTGTGTGTGTGTGTGAGAGAGAGAGAGAGGTTTCCATTTCTGGATAACACTTAACCAGTGTGAAGTGGTCGGATCTGGTCCTTATTATTATTATTACACTGCACAGGACACGGTAAAAAAATGTCTCAGTGATGTAACACAAAAATAAAGTTTTTTTTGGCCAGTAAAATCTACATCTGTATTAATAATGAAATCCAGAAATGTATTTTAGTTTTTGCCATGTTGGGGTTTTCAATCCATTTAATTAGACATTTATACGACATTTAAGTGTCTGACCTGACCCCATGTTATTTCTGCCATTTTTGTTTGTTAGGACGCTTCAGTCACATGGAGTGTGACCAGCTAGAGAAAATGGCACGACAGAAAACAGACGTCTTTGTGCGTGTCGCTGGTGTATCACACAAAACTGTTAAACATGAGATTAAAATACCCGATATTGAAAACTGCATCACCGTCTTACCAAATCCCACCATCTTAAAACTGTGGAGTTCACATGGCAATCATATCAAACACAGAAAAACTACGATGCACAGCACACCGTGAAAATGGTGTCTTCTCACGTTTTCTTCACGTTAATACGCGGCTCCGAGGCTCAGAAGCACACGGTTTATGACGGAAAGGAAGAACAGACAACGTAAGACGCGTTAGGAAATTTACCCGTGTTAAGGTACGCGCACGCCGAACGCCCATTCGCCGTCTGATATCCTGCAGCCTTTCGTTTCCAACATTAAGTCAAAAGTGTGCAAGGGATTGTGGGACGCTGAGCTGGTTTTAACTTTACACGAATCAGAATCAGAAGAGAAAGCCACGTGACCCAATCGTAACGCGGGAGCCAGGATCCTGCTGCGTGACGTGCGAATAGAAACTGCGACAGTCGTGTGTTAATAAATCGTGTACCTGAGCATTACGTGTGGCAGAGTCTCGGTTTATAAAGAATGGTTTTGATATGTGATTCAGACTGAGATATAAATGAAGTTGTTGAAAAGTGAATGAAACTACGCCAGCTTCCATCCTGAGGTGACGCTAAACTCGTTAGCTTAGTCCTCCCGTCCTTCCGAATTCGTTCTTCCAGGGTAAGCTTGGCAAGTCCGGACCTTACGAGAACGCGAGTCCATTGTTTGTGTGAAACAGTCAGTCAGTGATGATCAGCTGTTCTGATTGGCTGAGAGCGAGGAGAAGTGAGAGAGATTTCAGAGTGTGTGTGAGGTGTGTGTGAGGTGTGTGTGAGGTATGTGTGAGGTGTGTGTGAGGTGCTCTAGACGGTATAAAACTCTGTCCTGAAGATTTGGGAAAAGTCACAGTTGTACCTCTGACTGTTACAAAGCGCTGACACTGGAGACTCCTTCCATACACGTTACATAGACTACAGAAAACTTCACCACATCAACAATTACACACGTTTTTTAATAGGTTTATGGGGAGCATCCGCAGCACACGTCCCTGTGAATGAGCTGTTACTATAGAAATGATAACGTGTTAGTCTCTTTGAGGGAACCTTTGAGTTAAAGGTTCTATGTAGAACCCAATAACAAAGTTTCCCCTCAAAAGAGCAGTCCAAGTAGAAGTAGGAAGCTAAGGGCTCTTTCCAAAGAGCTATAAAATCTCAGGACAGGACAGGACAGGACAGACTCAAAGTCGATCATCAGCTGAATTTTATTATTAAATCTAAAATAAAAACAGGAAGTGTTACAGATAGCATCAGCGCTAACTATGTGTTCAGAGATATTAAATATTTATCAGATCTTAATATACATTTGCTACATTTTCCTATGATATTATACAAACATACAACTAACACACAATACTGCGCTTGTCTGTGTTCACAGATAGAGAACAGAACACCAGTTAGCAGTTAGCATTTGAAGACATATGCTATAAAAACACATGAATGCTAGCTTTAAGTCAACGAATTCTAGTATCGAGGTCTAGTTAGTGCCTTAAATGTAGAACATATGTTACCCATAATGCACCGTGAGCTGTGTGTGTGTGTGTTAAAGTGAAAATTTAAAAAAAAAAAAGTGAATAAAATAAAGTGTAATAAAAATAGCCCTGTTTGTATGTGAACACGTGAGCCAGGCTTTAGCTGAGTGCGTATTTATCTAGAGCGCTAATCTCATTTGCTAACTACTAACCTTTCATTAGCTAGCTAATAGGAAACAAGCTATAGCACTCTGTGACTTGTAGTTTCTTTATCGTGTGCATTATGTCTGAGTCGTTTGCTTAAAAATGCTGCTCAGAGCTAGCAGGCTAATCAAAGGCGTGGTCAACTAGGAATGTGATGCAGCGTTTTAGCGAAATCCGACACGTCGACATTCATTTATACGATCGCTGAATAACAAAACAGGACAGAACTTCAGCACATAAATAATTCAGAAACGTAACGTAGCCGGCTAGCTAATGTTTGCTAATGTTTGCTAACTAGCTAACTTTTTTCAAATTAATTTTTTTAACAGAGCTTTTTCTTTCTTTTTTTAACAATTTTTTTTAATTTTTTTTTTACAGAGATTGTCTAATGACCTACAGAATGTTTATTAGACAATCGTTCATTTTACCATCATGGCCGCCACGTGGCATCGGCGTGGGTAAAATGATCAACAGTCGTCAGCTACATGCGTATTTAAACTATGAACGCTAACTAGTAACTGGTCACGAATGTTATTTGCATTGATACGTATATAAAGCAGGCTAGCTACGTTAGCTTTACTACAGCGTGTGTGCAGTTTTTGAACTCCTCAGTGGAACTCTGGGTGAACGTCAGGGCTAGAGAGAGAGAGAGAGAGAGAGAGAGAGACAGAGCGAGAGAGAGATTAAGACTCCGAGAGGAACATAAACACGGTGAGAATGAACAGAACCAGCTACAGACGAGTGTAAATCAGTCGGCGCTGTTCTCTCTCACGCCGAGCTCCGCCTCCAGCCTCTCAGGAGAACTGGAACACTACGTATAGATCATTTTTCTACAAAAAACTAACAGATTTCATTATAAACTGAGTCCATG
>CM042570.1:670000-675000 GCA_023630585.1 Cranoglanis bouderius | reverse complement strand
ATCCAAAACATCTGTGAAACATGGTGGAGGTAGTGTCATGGCTTGGGCTCGCATGGCTGCTTCTGGAACTTTCTCACTAATCTTTATTGATGATGGAACTCATGATGGTGGCAGCAGAGTGAATTCAGAAGTTTACAGGAACATTTTGTCTGCCAGTTTACAGAGAAACGCATCCAAATGAATCAGGAGGAACTTCATCATGCAGCAAGACAACGATCCAAAACACACTGCTGACTCAACAGAGGACTTCATCAGGGGGGAAAGTGGAAGGTTTTAGACTGGCCAAGTCAATCACCAGACCTTAACCCATCTGAGCAGCATTTCACCTCCTGAAGAGGAGACTGAAGGGAGAACCCCCCCCCCCCCGAAACAAACAACAACTGAAAGAAGCTGCAGTAAAAACATGGAAAAGCTTCACAGAAGAAGAAACCAACAGTTTGGTGTCAGTGAGTCTCAGGATTGATGCAGTTACTGCAAGCGAGGGACATGAGACCAAATATTAAGTGTTATTAACTTTGACTTATCTGTTCCTATACTTTTGCTCACCTAAAAATTGGGTGGTCTGATGCAAAAGGTTCTATGTTTTATGTTGTTTAACAAGTTTAGATGTAAATAGCAGGAAATAAAAGCTGAAATCCTAAACTCTCGTCTCATCTCCATCTTTTGATCTCAAACCCAAATGTCTTTGGTGTAATAAACAGGCCTTGGCGTTCCAATAGTTTTGGAGGGGACTGTACATATATGTATATATTTAAAATTACTTCAAAATGTTTATACACAATATACAATACACAATAATTAATATCGGACAAAAACACTGGAAAATGAAACTCAGAATGAATCTGTGAATGATTGGAGCATGTGTGTGTGTGGTGTGTGTGTGCGTGTGTGTGTGTGTGTGTGTGTGTAGTACATGAATGCATCACTGAGGAGGCGGGGCCAGGCCACATAACACAGCGTCCTATTGCGAATGATTCTGGTCTTTGAATAGAAGCACAGCGGGAAGGCCAGCACCACCGCCGCTCCCCACACACACGAGATCATCACTGTGGTTAACGTGGCTGAGAAACGAGGCTTCAGTGGGTGGATGATCGCCATGTACCTGAACAGACAGGAAGTGACATCACTCAGCAAGTTTCCATTCAAAACTTTAAAGATAAAGGTAAAGTGTGACTGTAGCACAGGCAGTGTTATTATTAGCATGCAGTGTTAGGTACATACCTCACTGTGACATCATTATCCACCTCAATGTGACATCAATATCCACCTCGCTGTGACATCATTATCCACCTCGCTGTGACATCATTATCCACTTCAATGTGACATCATTATCCACCTCGCTGTGACATCATTATCCACCTCAATGTGACATCATTATCCACCTCAATGTGACATCATTATCCACCTCGCTGTGACATCATTATCCACCTCGCTGTGACATCATTATCCACCTCGCTGTGACATCATTATCCGCCTCGCTGTGACATCATTATCCGCCTCGCTGTGACATCATTATCCGCCTCGCTGTGACATCATTATCCGCCTCGCTGTGACATCATTATCCGCCTCGCTGTGACATCATCATCCGCCTCAATGTGACATCATCATCCGCCTCAATGTGACATCATCATCCGCCTCACTGTGACATCATCATCCGCCTCAATGTGACATCATCATCCGCCTCAATGTGACATCATCATCCGCCTCAATGTGACATCATCATCCGCCTCAATGTGACATCATCATCCGCCTCAATGTGACATCATCATCCGCCTCACTGTGACATCATCATCCGCCTCAATGTGACATCATCATCCGCCTCACTGTGACATCATCATCCGCCTCAATGTGACATCATCATCCGCCTCAATGTGACATCATCATCCGCCTCACTGTGACATCATCATCCGCCTCACTGTGACATCATCATCCGCCTCACTGTGACATCATCATCCGCCTCACTGTGACATCATCATCCGCCTCAATGTGACATCATCATCCGCCTCACTGTGACATCATCATCCGCCTCAATGTGACATCATCATCCGCCTCACTGTGACATCATCATCCGCCTCACTGTGACATCATCATCCGCCTCACTGTGACATCATCATCCGCCTCACTGTGACATCATCATCCGCCTCAATGTGACATCATCATCCGCCTCAATGTGACATCATCATCCGCCTCACTGTGACATCATCATCCGCCTCACTGTGACATCATCATCCGCCTCACTGTGACATCATCATCCGCCTCACTGTGACATCATCATCCGCCTCACTGTGACATCATCATCCGCCTCACTGTGACATCATCATCCGCCTCACTGTGACATCATCATCCGCCTCAATGTGACATCATCATCCACCTCAATGTGACATCATCATCCACCTCGCTGTGACATCATCATCCACCTCGCTGTGACATCATCATCCTCCTCGCTGTGACATCATCATCCTCCTCGCTGTGACATCATCATCCGCCTCGCTGTGACATCATCATCCACCTCGCTGTGACATCATCATCCACCTCGCTGTGACATCATCATCCACCTCGCTGTGACATCATCATCCACCTCGCTGTGACATCATCATCCTCCTCGCTGTGACATCATCATCCTCCTCGCTGTGACATCATCATCCACCTCAATGTGACATCATCATCCTCCTCGCTGTGACATCATCATCCTCCTCGCTGTGACATCATCATCCTCCTCGCTGTGACATCATTATCCACCTCGCTGTGACATCATTATCCACCTCGCTGTGACATCATTATCCACCTCGCTGTGACATCATTATCCTCCTCGCTGTGACATCATTATCCAACTCAATGTGACATCATTATCCAACTCAATGTGACATCATTATCCAACTCAATGTGACATCATTATCCACCTCACTGTGACATCATTATCCACCTCAATGTGACATCCTCACTGTGACATCATTATCCTCCTCACTGTGACATCATTATCCACCTCACTGTGACATCATTATCCACCTCAATGTGACATCATTATCCACCTCGCTGTGACATCATTATCCAACTCAATGTGACATCATTATCCACCTCACTGTGACATCATTATCCACCTCAATGTGACATCATTATCCACCTCGCTGTGACATCATTATCCACCTCAATGTGACATCATTATCCACCTCACTGTGACATCATTATCCAACTCAATGTGACATCATTATCCACCTCGCTGTGACATCATTATCCACCTCAATGTGACATCATTATCCACCTCACTGTGACATCATTATCCAACTCAATGTGACATCATTATCCAACTCACTGTGACATCATTATCCAACTCAATGTGACATCATTATCCACCTCACTGTGACATCATTATCCACCTCGCTGTGACATCATTATCCTCCTCACTGTGACATCATTATCCTCCTCACTGTGACATCATTATCCTCCTCACTGTGACATCATTATCCACCTCAATGTGACATCATTATCCACCTCAATGTGACATCATTATCCACCTCACTGTGACATCATTATCCACCTCGCTGTGACATCATTATCCACCTCGCTGTGACATCATTATCCTCCTCACTGTGACATCATTATCCACCTCACTGTGACATCCTCGCTGTGACATCATTATCCACCTCGCTGTGACATCATTATCCTCCTCACTGTGACATCATTATCCAACTCAATGTGACATCATTATCCAACTCAATGTGACATCATTATCCACCTCACTGTGACATCATTATCCACCTCAATGTGACATCATTATCCACCTCACTGTGACATCCTCACTGTGACATCATTATCCACCTCACTGTGACATCATTATCCACCTCAATGTGACATCATTATCCACCTCGCTGTGACATCATTATCCACCTCGCTGTGACATCATTATCCACCTCGCTGTGACATCATTATCCACCTCACTGTGACATCATTATCCACCTCACTGTGACATCCTCGCTGTGACATCATTATCCACCTCGCTGTGACATCATTATCCTCCTCACTGTGACATCATTATCCACCTCACTGTGACATCATTATCCACCTCAATGTGACATCATTATCCACCTCGCTGTGACATCATTATCCAACTCAATGTGACATCATTATCCACCTCACTGTGACATCATTATCCACCTCAATGTGACATCATTATCCACCTCGCTGTGACATCATTATCCACCTCAATGTGACATCATTATCCACCTCACTGTGACATCATTATCCAACTCAATGTGACATCATTATCCACCTCGCTGTGACATCATTATCCACCTCAATGTGACATCATTATCCACCTCACTGTGACATCATTATCCAACTCAATGTGACATCATTATCCAACTCACTGTGACATCATTATCCAACTCAATGTGACATCATTATCCACCTCACTGTGACATCCTCGCTGTGACATCATTATCCACCTCGCTGTGACATCATTATCCTCCTCACTGTGACATCATTATCCTCCTCACTGTGACATCATTATCCTCCTCACTGTGACATCATTATCCACCTCAATGTGACATCATTATCCACCTCACTGTGACATCATTATCCACCTCGCTGTGACATCATTATCCACCTCGCTGTGACATCATTATCCTCCTCACTGTGACATCATTATCCACCTCACTGTGACATCCTCGCTGTGACATCATTATCCACCTCAATGTGACATCATTATCCTCCTCAATGTGACATCATTATCCTCCTCAATGTGACATCATTATCCTCCTCGCTGTGACATCATTATCCACCTCACTGTGACATCATTATCCACCTCAATGTGACATCATTATCCTCCTCAATGTGACATCATTATCCTCCTCAATGTGACATCATTATCCACCTCACTGTGACATCATTATCCTCCTCACTGTGACATCATTATCCTCCTCACTGTGACATCATTATCCACCTCAATGTGACATCATTATCCTCCTCACTGTGACATCATTATCCACCTCAATGTGACATCA
>CM042570.1:665000-667500 GCA_023630585.1 Cranoglanis bouderius | reverse complement strand
CTGAAGCTGAATGAACACCTACGCTACCACCGAACCTGCTTTATTTTAAGGTTCTACGTGTTTTTAAGGTCTGATATATAGATATATATATAATATTATATTTTATACTATTTGATCATGAACCACCACCACCATCATAACCTGACCAACTCCTCCTGGCTGTGCTTACGGTTCTCTATGGTTCCCATACCACATGTTCAGATATATGGGTTCCTCAAGGGACAGGACAGGCAGAAGGTTCTTTATTTTATAAACAGGCTCTAATTCAAACCCTCTCTGTAAAGGAAAACCCTCTTTTGTTTGGATCTGCATAGAACCTTTAAGGGTTCCTCCAGAGTGAAGAAACCGAACAACTCTGTATCTCAAGTGCAACTGAATCACTGCAGTGTGTGTGTGTGTGTGTGTGTACTGGCGCGTGCCACACACCTGTCCACGGCGATGGCGGTCATGGAGTAGATGCTGGCGAACACGGCGGCCACCGGGAAGAAGTTGTGGAACTTGCAGTACGCGTCCCCGAAGTACCAGTCCCCGTGCGCCGCGTACACGAAGTTGACCGGAGTGTTGAGCGCCGCCATGGACGCGTCCGACACCGCCAGGTTCAGCAGGAAGTAGTTGGTGACCGTCCGCATGCGCTTGTGCGCCACGATGATCCAGATCACCACCAGGTTCCCGAACACGGCCACCACCACCACGCAGCTGTACGCCAGCGACCACAGAGCCACGCGCCACGGCGGCTGCGCGAACCGGTTGGTGAAGTTAGCGGAGGGGAGAAGCGACGCGTTACCGGCGGCAGACATTATTCACACCAAAAAACTAATAAAAACAAACAAACAAACAACTCAGTTTCTGGGATTACAGAGAGCGCAATGCTGAGATCACGTGCTGCTTCACACACGCGCGCGCGCACACACACACACTCCCGTACTCCCTGTCTGAAGGCGCGACAGTCGCGCGCTCCCGCATCACTGCGCAGGAAAGGTCTGCGTCCTAAACCGCTCACACACTACTGTACTACATAGTGCACTAGATTAACTAACCCTTACTCATTAATGCGCGTGGTGTTGGGATGAAGCTGATAAAGAGTTCACACATTCAGAGACAGTGTCAAAACTCATCATCATCATCCTCATCATCATCTTCTCATATTTATCATCATCATCATCATCATCAGCATCCTCATCATCATCTTCTCATATTTATCATCATCATGATCATCATCCTCATTATCATCTTCATCTTCTCATATTTAACATCATCATCATCATCATCCTCATTATCATCTTCTCATATTTATCATCATCATCATCATCATCATCAGCATCCTCATCATCATCTTCTCATATTTATCATCATCATCATCATCATCCTCATCATCTTCTCATATTTATCATCATCATCATCATCTTCATCTTTCTCACCACCATCATCTCATTTTCTTCATCATCATCTTCCTCACTACCACCACCTCCACCATGATCATCATCACCATCATCATCACCATCTTCACCACCCCCATTACCTCATCTTCCTCATCATCCTCCTCCTCCTCACTACCACCACCTCCACCATGATCACCAACATCATCATCACCCTCACCCCCCCCATCATCTCATTTTCTTCATCATCATCATCTTATTCCTCACTACCACCATCATCATCATCTCATTTCCTTCATCATCATCTTCTTCCTCACTACCACCACCTCCACCATGATCATCATCATCATCATCATCATCATCATCTTCACCACCACCATCTCATTTTCTTCATCATCATCATCTTCCTCACTACCACCACCTCCACCATGATCATCATCATCATCATCTTCACCACCACCATCATCTCATTTTCTTCATCATCATCGTCTTATTCCTCACTACCACCATCATCATCATCTCATTTTCTTCATCATCTTCTTCCTCACTACCACCACCACCATCATCATCATCATCATCATCATAATCACCACCATCATCATCTTCTCATATTCATCATCATCATCTTCCTCACCACCACCATCATCATCTTCTCATATTTTTCATCTTCCTCACCACAATTATCATCATCATCTCATATTCTTCATCTTCCTCACCACCACTGCCATCTCATATTCTTCATCATCAGCATCATCTCTCACCACCACCACCATCATCATCACCTTCATCATCATCATCATCATCTTGTTCTCCATCATTGCCTCGAGAGCTCTCTCTCCTTCATTCCGTTACTCATCATCAGTCTCTTCTTCCCTCCTGTGGTCAACCCGTCTGTCTCTTTCATTAGTGAGTAAATCTGACATTTAGGCCACACACACACACACACACACACACACACACACACACACACACACACACACACACACACATTAATTACTTAAAAACAAGCACACAGTAATTTCTACTTGAAAACAGGCTACTGAACCCAGAACGTTGTTCATCTACAGCTCTTTAACACAGAGTTTGGATTCTGTGAGTTTGAACAGGTTTAGAAATAAAAAGCA
>CM042570.1:647500-657500 GCA_023630585.1 Cranoglanis bouderius | reverse complement strand
TTGTGCATTATACACATTTACTGTATTTGTTCATTAATCCATCTTCAGTAACTGAAGATGTGCCATATCGTATCGTCCATGATATACCGCTTTTATATTATTACCGCCGAGATTCAGGTCTGAACCCAGCACTGCCACTGTCTGTCAATTTCACAAATGAAAGTAGAGGCACAGAACGTTCTGGTGAGAGAACATCTGATCTGGCTGCCATGCCGAATACCCCTGGACGAGGCTCTTCTACAGGAGGCTACATGGAAGTAAGCTGGAGGTGGAAACCATGCGCATGGTAACTATGGAGGAGACTCCAGTTTGGACTAGTGGAACTTGATCACTACCAGAGAAGAAGGTGGAGCATCAGATCGTTCCTTCACCTCAGCTATTTCGCAACACCGTTTTGATCTTTTGCAACAGATACAAGTGAAAGCCAGGATGGAGAAGGAGCAAAAGACAGGTGATCACCCGATACTGCTGCTGGTGGGTTCCTCTGGTGGAGGATCTTAGATGGGTGCCATCTACCCCAGCATGCATACTACACACCAAAGCTAGCAATAGATAAGTCAATGTACATAGACAGAGATGGATATAGATGAAGATCTCACCACAGTTCCACTCGTCCGAGCTGTCTGTGCAGTGCTTCCTCCCATCACACCACAGAGTCCGGTGCACACACTCGTGATTATTACACTCCAGCTCATTATCGTTACACACCGCTGGAACGCACACACACACACACACATCAATTTTTGGAAAAATGCATCTGAAGATCACACTGTCTGTGTGTCATTCTGTCTCTTACAGCAGTTCTTCTCGTCCTCCAGGAGGCTGCAGTCCGGAAAGCCATCGCAGATCATCGAGTTCTTAATGCAGGATTTATCTGAGGGACATTCAAACAGTCCACGCTCTCTACAACCTACAACATGAGAACTTTACTGTTAGTGTGCGTTTGTGTGCAGTGACATGTAGTCTGAGAGTGTGTGTGTGTGTGTGTGTGTGTGTTGACTTACCACAGTGTTCCTCATCACTGTCGTCGTCGCAGTCCGTGTGTCCGTCACAGCGTTTGGAGGAGAGCACACACCTCCCCGAGTGGCACTTAAAGTGACTGGGTGAACACTCTGCCACAAACACACACATTTACAGTAAGCTTAAATGATGTAACACAAAACTTAGGCATACACACACACACACACACACACACACACACACACACACACACACACACTAACCTTCTACGTCCGGGTCAGGAAGGAGACAGGGCGTGTTTTCTTGTCCTTCCTCAGGAAACTGAGCGCAGTCCATTTCTTCAGGCCACTGCAATCCCACAATGCTCAGCACCGACTCACAACGCTCTTTAGAGCTCCTGCAGAGAGACCTACATAGACATACATAGTATACCGGGTTATATATTGTGTGAAGGTGAAGCCAGGCCTCGTCTAAGGGTACCAAGGGTACTCAGACTTATCTAAGGGAACCTGAGGCCTCCATGGCTCTCTGGACAACACAGCTAGACAGCTGGAAGAGAACATAGCACGGAGGCACAGACATTTAGGATACGGTTAGTGCAAACGAAGACAGGACCTCTTAGTCCTCCCTCTTGATGCTCCACAATCTTATGGACATCATATGAACCCCACCACTCTTATTCTGCTGCATACAGAGATTATGTTCTGATCTAATTGGAGAGCTGCACCAAGCTCCCTGTGCATCACTGGCAGCAGATTGAGGAGCAATACACCATAAACCTGAGGAAATGCCACCTGGGCTTGGTTGGGGCACAGTTCCTGGGTTATAGGATTGAATATGATCTCTTTAACTCACAATACACAAAGAAGGAGGATCTAAGATACTTCCTACAGCCTGCTAGATACCATTCTTGGGCTAACAATATACTAGATTTGGTTTATGGTTAATTTCTCTTTCCCTGTTCAACCTCTCCAAGAAGGAGCAGTACACCAAAGAAGAGCATATCTTCACGGTCACTTGGTAAGCAATTCAAACACCACAAACAGAACCACATGGTGAAGAGCACCCAGTGATCTTCGTTAGCCATGAACTCCTCATTGAACTCCTCAGGGGTGAGTGATGGAAGGACAATGATGCTATCTCTGTGGAAGGTAATTTCCCATCACCACCAACCACTAGACCTTCATCCGGAGATCATCAGATGGTTCCTGATACTCCAGGATTTCACATTCTGGGTCGAGTACTAATCCAGTCCTAACACTCCATCGTGGGCAGGATAAATATTTCACACCTGCTGATTAACCCTAGGAGTGGTGTTCGGGTAGAAACTGGGTACCATCGCTCACAGGAAGCAGTCACGGTTCTAGATAAAGTTCTAGACAAATGTATACAGATCCCGCACTACCGTCACACACACACACACACACACACACACACACACACACACACACACACACATGTTTACCTGCAAGGTGGCACTCTCTGGTGTGTTAGCAGGTCACACTTGGGCACGAGGACAGTGCAGGCAAAGAACATGAGGTATTTGTAGCAGTTTGTCTGAACGAGTGCAGGGAAGAGCGAGGACTCCCAGCTCACTGAGCTCTCCTTCTGAGACTGGTGGCCCAGATAATTCGGAAACAGTGTGGTGTTGTACGGCAGGTTCATACACAGCTCCAATGAGATTGGCTCACAGCCACCTGACACACACACACACACACACACACACACACACACAAGCACACACATTAAATTTTCAAACAAATAAAAAGTCTTCTGTTAATTTTGTTGGTGACTTTTTCTTCATCCCTTCGTTGTTCCTTTCCATGTATCAGTCCCTCCAGGATTTAGAAGACTCTCTACAATATTCGGAGGAGCATGAAATTTTTCTAAATTTTCTACATTTTCTAAATTACTGCAGATTTTCCGCAGATTCGTCACCGTTCACAGCCGACACTCCACCACGCCCTCGCTGCCACAAATACATTACTGAGAAAACGAACCAAGTATCGTCTTGACATATCGTCCAAGGCATCAGCCATCCCCAATATCTCTGACCATCCCCAATATCTCTGACCATCCCCGATATCTCTGACCATTCCCGATATCTCTGACTATTCCCGATATCTCTGACCATCCCCGATATCTCTGACCATCCCCGATATCTCTGACCATTCCCGATATCTCTGACTATTCCCGATATCTCTGACCATCCCCGATATCTCTGACCATCCCCGATATCTCTGACCATCTCTGACCAGCCCTGATATCTCTGACTATTCCCGATATCTCTGACCATCCCCGATATCTCTGACCATCTCTGACCAGCCCCGATATCTCTGACTATTCCCGATATCTCTGACCATCCCCGATATCTCTGACCATCCCCGATATCTCTGACTATTCCCGATATCTCTGACCATCCCCGATATCTCTGACCATCCCCGATATCTCTGGCCATTCCCGATATCTCTGACCATCCCCGATATCTCTGACCATCTCTGACCATCCCCGATATCTCTGACTATTCCTGATATCTCTGACTATTCCCGATATCTCTGACCATCCCCGATATCTCTGACCATCTCTGACCATCCCCGATATCTCTGACCATCCCCAATATCTCTGACCATCCCCGATATCTCTGACCATCCCTGATATCTCTGACCATCTCTGACCAGCCCCGATATCTCTGACTATTCCCGATATCTCTGACCATCCCCGATATCTCTGACTATTCCCGATATCTCTGACCATCCCCGATATCTCTGACCATCCCCGATATCTCTGACTATCCCCGATATCTTTGACTATCCCCGATATCATCATCTATCGGCACAACCCCAGTACGGACCGATTAATATTATAAGCTATGGTGCATATAAGCTATGGGATATGGGATATAGCACATGTACAAGCTGCACCAGTCTATTAAAATGACCAGTGAGCTCAGGGGGTTGTAGGTGTAGCAAATAACCCGGTAACTCCATGTGTACTCACTGCAGTTAGCGCTGGTGTTGCGCGGCTCACAGGGACCACCCCCGCTACACCCAGGAGAACAGGAAGTGGAAATACAACTGGGCTGACCTGGCGGACACGAGCCATGAGCTGAGAGACAGAAACGGATAAGAAGAGGAATCAATTTCCGCTTTTCACACAAAACCTTCCGGCTCTTAGAAGAAGACCAGAGTCGTGTTTTATCTCATTAAAAAATGGACTCCACATGTAGAAAGTACAGAAATTTAAAAAAGCAACGAATATTATTGTACACGTTTCAATAAGGTGCCTGATTTATAAAATATGTTGTAAATAATTCTGTACTGAAGTATTTTTGATTGGTATTTTCTTACAGTTAAAGGCGTCCCTGTGTGAAATTGGGAAGAGGATGTCCAGGTGTGTATGAACGGCTGCAGGTGATTCAGAGGGTAAACAAGTAGATTTTAGGCTTTTGACTCTCACTCCATAATTTCATATGAATTCTTGTAGTATGACGTCCTTTTGATTTGGACAATTTGGATATTTCGGGGTACGGGATATGGGATATGGGAGTATGGGATATGGGATATTGGAGTATGGGATACGGGATACGGGAGTATGGGATATGGGAGTATGGGAGTATGGGAGTATGGGATACGGGAGTATGGGATATGGGACACGGGATACGGGAGTATGGGATATGGGAGTATGGGATATGGGAGTATGGGATATGGGACACGGGAGTATGGGATATGGGATACGGGAGTATGGGATACGGGATACGGGAGTATGGGATACAGGATACGGGAGTATGGGATACGGGAGTATGGGATATGGGATACAGGAGTATGGGATATGGTATATGGGAGTATGGGATATGGGACACGGGATACGGGAGTATGGGATATGGGATACAGGAGTATGGGATATGGTATATGGGAGTATGGGATATGGTATATGGGAGTATGGGATATGGGACACGGGATACGGGAGTATGGGATATGGGATACGGGAGTATGGGATATGGGATATGGGAGTATGGGATATGGGACACGGGATACGGGAGTATGGGATATGGGATACAGGAGTATGGGATATGGTATATGGGAGTATGGGATATGGTATATGGGAGTATGGGATATGGGACACGGGATACGGGAGTATGGGATATGGGATACGGGAGTATGGGATATGGGATACGGGAGTATGGGATATGGGATATGGGAGTATGGGATATGGGACACGGGATATGGGAGTATGGGATATGGGAGTATGGGAGTATGGGATATGGGATATGGTATATGGGATACGGGAGTATGGGATATGGGAGTATGGGATACGGGAGTATGGGATACGGGATACGGGAGTATGGGATACGGGATACGGGAGTATGGGATATGGTATATGGGATACGCGAGTATGGGATATGGGATATGGGAGTATGGGATACGGGATACGGGAGTATGGGATACGGGAGTATGGGATATGGGATACGGGAGTATGGGATACGGGATATGGGAGTATGGGATACGGGAGTATGGGATACGGGATACGGGAGTATGGGATACGGAATACGGGATACGGGAGTATGGGAGTATGGGATACGGGAGTATGGGATATGGGATACGGGAGTATGGGATATGGGATACGGGAGTATGGGATATGGGATACGGGAGTATGGGATATGGGATACGGGAGTATGGGATATGGGATATAGGATACAGGAGTATGGGATATGGGAGTATGGGATACGGGATACGGGAGTATGGGATACGGGAGTATGGGATATGGGATACGGGAGTATGGGATACGGGATATGGGAGTATGGGATACGGGAGTATGGGATACGGAATACGGGATACGGGAGTATGGGATACGGGAGTATGGGATATGGGATACGGGAGTATGGGATACGGGATACGGGAGTATGGGATACGGGAGTATGGGATACGGGATACGGGAGTATGGGATATGGGATATGCATCTCTTTGTACTTTTACACCTTTATGCCTCAATCATGAACATAAAATTCATATTAATTTTATGACATTAAAGCCATGGCTTATGTTGTAATGTATTCCTAAACTGTAGTCCTCCTGCTGTGTGTGCGTGTGTGTGTGTGTGTGTGTGTGTGTGTGTGTGTGTGTGTGTGTGTGTGTGTGTGTGTGTGTGTGTAGTGTAGAGGAGATGTGTATTATTGTCAGATTGAGACGGAATTCTCATCCCGAAATAAAGGAACCAATCAGACGAGATGATGACAGTGAACAGGTTTGAGCTATTCAGATTCAGGCAGTATGTCAGGCATGTGATCACCACCTCTGATATATATATGTGTGTGTGTGTGTGTGTGTGTGTGTGTGTGTGTGTGTGTGTGTGTGTGTGCATTTTAGGTATGTAAGTATGTATTACACGTTAAAGACCGCAGCTACTACAACAGTGTAAAGAATTTCAGAAATGTGTGCAGCTTAAGGCCAGTGGAAGCAGCTGTTTGCCTGTGTGTCTGTGTGTGTGTGTGTGAGAGAGAGACTCACGCAGCTGTTTTGTGCAGTTTTCTTCATCGCTGCCATCCTTGCAGTCTTCCTCACCATCACAGCGAAAAGCACTGGGGATACACTGCCCATTTTTACACTCCAACAAGCCCTGCGCTTTACACGCTACACACACACACACAAACACACACAAACACACACACGAACAGATCTCAAGTGTTTATGAGGACCCACAGGTAAAAGCATGGTTTCTAGGGACATGAAGAAGACGCTGAATCACTCAAGACTCACAGCAGTTGAGTTCATCGCTCTTGTCCAGACAGTCATGATCTCCATCACAGAGCCACTCCAGCGGAATGCAGCGTCCATCTCCACACCGATGCTCCTTCAACGCGTCACACTCTACAGCAAAGGTCAAAGGTCATATATAGTGACAAGAACGTTACAGGTAGTAACTGAACTGAACTAGCTTTATTTTTCTTTTATAAAACGTGATAAAACAATAAAAAGTATCCCAATCAAGGTCAAGTCAACTATAGTGCATGTGTGTGTGTGTGTGTGTGTGTGTGTGTGTGTGTGTGTGTGTGTGTGTGTGCTCACTGCAGTTGTGCTCGTCACTGAGGTCCCCACAGTCGTCATACCCATCACACAGCAGAGACGCGTTCACACAGCGACCAGTTCCACAACCGAACTCTTTTCCTGAACACACTGAGACACGGAGAGAGCAAAATCAGGAGAATCTTACAGTTCAGCACCTGGTTGTTTGTTGGTTTGTTTGTTTGTTTGTTTGAACAGCTACTTTTACTATGTTACTACAAAAGTGATAAATTTGAAGGATTTATGAAGAAACTCATCTTCTGAACTTTGGAATCGAAACAGAACAAAAGTAACACCTTATACCCCTATACACTTTTATTTATATTTTTCTTTAAACCTGTACAATATTAAATGTGGTGATCTTTTCTGCGTTTCTTTCACACGCCACATTTCGAATTTCCAAATCCTGCTGATTTAACGGTCGTGAAAATAAAGCGGAATTGTTGAAACGTCAATCAAAGACAACAGCGAGAACAAAAGAAAACGAAAGGACAAAAAAGAACGGCGCATGTTGGGGATGTGTGTGCTCTGTGTGTGTGTGTGTGTGTGTGTGTGTGTGTGTGTGTGTGTGTGTGTGTTTTGACTCATTTGTGTGTGTGAATTCATTAGCATGTGGTCTCTCGGGGCAACCGTTAAAACTTGGCATGATGAGTAATTAAAAAAATATTTGTTAAACCATCACACAAACACACACACACACACACACACACACACACACACACACACACACACACACACACAGTATTAACACCTCCACTGTTCACTGTTCACCCTCAACATTTACAACAGTCAGCAATAATATGTTTATTCTTATCTTTCTGTAGTCTGTGTTCCATAATCTAATCTCAGCATCACTGTTTCGTAAAGTATTTTTTTTAGAAATAAGGAACAAATAAAAAAGAAATCGCAGCTTTTCGTGTTACTGAGAAACCACAAAGAAGCGTAAACTCCTCTGTCCTGAAGATTTACCCCTGTACCTCAGACTGTCACAAAGCGCTGACACTGGAGACTCCTTCCATAAATGTTACATAAACATCTCCTTACTTCAAGAAAACTTCACCACATCAACGATTACACGCGTTTTTTAAAACATGTTTATTATCAGTGGAGCGTCCGCTGTACACGTCCCTGAGAACGAGCTGTTAACGTGTCAGTGTGTGTACATTCATCAATGTCGTGTTTAATGTGTTAGTGTGTAATGTATTTATATGTGTGTGTGTGTGTGTGTGTGTGTGTGTGTGTCATACCACAGTCAGCTTCATCACTCCAGTCATCGCAGTCGTTAAACCCGTTACACACCAGTTTCTGGGGGACACAAATTCCTGTTGCACAGAGGAAGCTGTCAGAGCCTCCACACACAGCTGTGGACAAACACACACACACACACACACACACACACACACACACACACACACACACACACACACACACACACCGAATTTTAACAGTGTAATAGAAAGTATACACACAACATCCAGGAATACTGTTCTGTGTGTGTGTGTGTGTGTGTGTGTGTGTGTGTGTGTGTGTGTGTGTGTGTGTGTGTGTGTGTGCGTGCAGTGAAAAAGTATTTGCCCCCATCCTGATTTCTTCTGTTTTTGTGAATATCTCATACTAAATTGTTTCAGAAATTAAAATTAAATCTAAGATAAATCAAAGGCAGCCTGAGTAAACACACAATACAGTTTTTAAATGATAATGTTATTTATTGAAGCAAAAAAGTTCTCCAGTACCAACTGGGTCTGTGTGAAAATGTATTTGCCCCCGTAGTTACTAATTCCCCAAATCTATGAAAGTGCATTCATAATGGGGTTCAGCTGGACTAGACACAACCAGGTCTGATTACTGCAAACCCTGTTCAATCACATCAACACTTAAATAGAACTTTTTCAACAGCATGAAGTTGATTAAAAGCTCTTACCCAGTAACACACTATGCCAAAGTTGAAAGAAATTCCAGAAATGATGAGGAAGAAGGTGATTGAAATCCATCAGTCTCTGAAGGGTTACAAAGCTATTTCAAAGGCTTTGGGACTCCAAAGAACCGAAGTGAGAGCCATTATCTCCAAATGGAAAAACTCGGCACAGTAGTGAACCTTCCCAGAAGTGGCCGACCTTCCAAAATTCCTCCAAGAGCATACAGGAAGTCACAAAAGAGCCAATGACAGCATCAAAGGACCTACAGGCCTCTCTTGCATCAATAAAGGTCACTGTTCATGACTCCACTATCAGAAAGACACTGGGCAGAAATGGCATCCATGGAAGAGTGGTGAGGTGAAAACCACTGCTAACCCAGAAGAACATTAAGGATCGTCTGAATTTTGTCAAAATACACCTTGATGATCCTCAAACCTTTTGGGAGAATGTTCTGTGGACTGATGAGTCGAAAGTGGAACTGTTTGGAAGACAGGGGTCCCGTTACATCTGGCGTGAATCAAACACAGAATTCCACAAAAAGAACCTACGGTCAAGCATGGTGGAGGCAGTGTGATGGTGTGGGGTTGCTTTGCTGCTTCAGGGCCTGGGCAACTTGCAGTAATTGAGGGAAACATGAATTCTGCTCTCTACCAGAAAATCCTAAAGGAGAATGTCAGGTCTTCAGTGTGTAAATTGAAACTCAAGAGTAACTGGATTATGCAGCGAGACAACGATCCAAAGCACAGGAGTAAGTCCAAGTCCTAGAAGTAAGTGAAAGTCTGATCTCCAGTTATCGGAAGCGTTCGGTTGCAGTTACTGCTGCTAGTTTTTCACATGGGTGATAGGTGTTGGATAACTTTTTTTGCTTCAATTAAAAAAATAATAAAATAAATAAAAACGGTATTGTCTGTTTGCTCAGGTGAAACTATAGTATGAGATATACACAAAAACAGAAGAAATCAGGTTTCAATCAGGGGCAAATACTTTTTCACAGCACCGTATGTGTGTATGTGTGAGTGTGTGTGTATGTGTGTAATTGTGTCTATGTGTGTGTGTGTGTGTGTG
>CM042570.1:640000-645000 GCA_023630585.1 Cranoglanis bouderius | reverse complement strand
TCCTCTTCGTCTGGAACCTCCGCTCCTCCACAGTACTCCACCAGCATTTCTTTTTCCTCACCTGAGAGGAGACAGTTCCACTTTTGGAGTTGTTGTGCTACAGTCCGTACAGATCTCAGTCCCAGACGTGCAGCTACTCCATTGGTGTTCTGAAGGTTGTGGCCAGCCAGGTCCACCAGGTGTCCTAGCGTGGTGAGACCGGACATGAGGAGGGTCTGGGTGAACGCGCTGCCTCCAATGTCCAGACGTGATCCATGAATCAGGGGCTCCTTTAGCAGCCAGTACAAAGAGTCTGCGGTTGTAGCCCTTTGGACCCTAAAAAGTTTCCACACTTTGAAGAGATTATGGTAAAACGCAGGTAGTCTGGAGGTGTTCAATCTTCTTGGATCGACTAAGAATAGAGACTTGTCAAGTCTGAGGTCCCCAGAAGGTCTTAGGATAGCACTGGTCACAGGTCACTGGTCACAAATTAAAAATTTTTGTACAAACTGTAAACGGAAGGCAGCAGTTCTGCTCTGTAGGTGCACAAGGCCTTGCCCCCCTTCTTCTTTAGGTAAATATAAAACACCGTGTGGCACCCAGTGTAGCTTGTCCCAAAAAAAATCCAATAAAATTGACTGAACTTTTGATAAAAGTGTCATTGGTGGGTCGATACAAGCTATTTTGTGCCAAAGGGAGGATGCCACTAGATTATTAATAATTAATGTGCGTCCCCTATAAGACATTTTGGGAATCAGCCATTTCCATTTGTCTAGGGGACCTTTTATTTTTCCAACAGCCCCTTCCCAGTTTTTTTGCACAATTAGATCATCACCCAGATAAACTCCAAGATATTTAAAACCTTCTTTTTTCCAAAACAGTCCTCCTGGGAGTTTTGGTACATCACCTGACCACTGTCCAACTAAAAGGGCCTCACTTTTGTTCCAGTTAATTTTTGCTGACGATATAGTTCCAAAGTCTTTGGAAACATTAAGTAAAGTATCCACATCTCTCTGTTCATCCACCATTATCACAACATCATCAGCATAAGCTGACAGACGGAAGGCGTCTGGACAGTCAGGGATTGAAAACCCTTTTAAATCAGCTCTCAGTTTGTTCAGTAGAGGTTCTATTGCTAAGGCACAGAGCATACCAGACAGAGAGCACCCCTGCCTTACTCCCCTACACACCTTAAATGGAGCACATAAGCCGCCATTAAACTTCAGTACGCTTTCAATGTCACAATAGAGAGTTTTTAGTTTGTCAGTGAAATTAGTGCCAAAACCAAAAGCTTTAAGAGTTTTCCACAAATAATTGTGTTCCACCCGATCAAAAGCTTTCTCCTGATCTATGGAGACCAAACCCATATTCAGTCCAAATAGTTTTGAGACGTCAAGAATGTCTTGAATTAGGGAGATGTTGTCAAATATGGACCTCCCAGGAATGCAGTAGGTCTGATCAGTATGGACAATCTCTTCCAGAACGCTTCCCAGCCTTGTAGCTAAAACTTTTGAGAGCAGTTTATAGTCGCTGCATAGTAAGGACACAGGTCTCCAGTTTTTTATGTCAGTGAGGTCCCCTTTTTTTGGCAGCAGCGTGAGGACTGCCCTCCTACAGCTCAACGGTAGCAACCCTCTGGCTAAGCTGTTGTTCAGGACTTCCAGTAAGTCCTTTCCTATGGTAGCCCAGAAAGACTTATAAAATTCTGCTGGAAGTCCATCTATACCAGGTGCTTTACCACTGTCCATACGCTGTAGGGCTTTTTGCAGCTCTTCCATGGTCACTTCCCCACGGAGTGCTGCATCTGTGTCTTTTGAGACTTTAGGCAGTCCTCCTAGGAACCTCTGCTCTGTTGCCTGGTCCTCTCTGCATTCGCCAGTACACAGTTTTTCATAAAAACTGACTGCTCTTTGGCGCATTTCAGCTGGCTCAGATAAAATGGCTCCAGTTTCAGAGCGCAGGTTGTGGATGAAACGTTTCTGCCCGTTCTTTTTCTCAAGGCTAAAAAAAAACTTGGAAGGTGCATCCATTTGGTCCACGTTCTGGAAGCGTGACCTTACTAGTGCCCCTTGTACTTTAAAATCTAAAAGGTCTGATAGCTTTTTCCTTTTAGCTGTAAGGGTCTGTATCTGGTTTTGGTTGCCCGATGACAGTGCTAGTGTCTGAAGCTCTGTCATTTCGTTTTCTAGTTTTTTAAGTGACTGAGCCAATTCCCTTGTGACATTTGCAGTGTACTGTTGACAGAATTGTTTAATGTGTATTTTACCAAGGTCCCACCACTGTTGTAAAGATGTAAAACTTCCCTTTTCTTTTCTGAAACTGTTCCAGAAAAAAGTAAAAGTGTCTCTAAAACGTTGGTCATTTAATAAGGCTGTATTGAAATGCCAATATGCACTCTTTGGCTTAATAGGGCTTAACCAATCTAGCCACAGGAGGTCACAAGCCCGGATAAATAGAGAGGGTTGTGTCAGGAAGGGCATCCGACCTAAAACTTTTGCCAAATTCAATATGCGAATCACTAACATGACTTCTATGCCGGATCGGTCGGGGCCCAGGTTAACAACGACCGCCATCGGTGCTGTTGACCTACAGGGCACTGGTGGAAATTGGGCTACTGTTGGTCGAAGAAGGAGAGGAGGAAGGTGTGTTAGAGGAGGAAGGCGTGTCCGTAGGCAGAGAGAGAAGAGGAAAGGCAGGAGTTTAGGACTGAAAGTAGGGACTTTGAATGTTGGTACGATGACAGGTAAAGGCAGAGAGCTGGTAGATATGATGCAGAGGAGGAAAGTCGACATTCTGTGTGTCCAGGAGACCAGGTGGAAAGGGAGCAAGGCTAGAAGCATTGGAGCAGGGTTTAAACTGTTTTATCATGGGGTGGACAGGAAGAGAAATGGAGTAGGAGTGATCCTGAAGGAGGAGTTTGTGAAGAATGTTCTGGAGGTAAAGAGAGTGTCAGATAGGTTGATGAGTCTGAAGCTGGAAATTGAAGGTGTGATGTTGAATGTTGTTAGTGCTTACGCTCCACAAGTAGGTTGTGAGCAAGAGGAGAAAGACAGATTCTGGAGCGAGCTTAAGGAAGTGATGCAGAGTGTTCCCAGTTGTGAGAGAGTGGTGATAGGGGCAGACTTTAATGGACATGTTGGTGAAGGGAATAGTGGGGATGAGGAAGTGATGGGCAGGTTTGGTCTTCAGGTAAGGAACCCAGAAGGACAGAGGTTGGTAGACTTTGCTAAAAGTATGGAGATGGCTGTGGTGAACATGTACTTCCAGAAGAGGCAGGAACACAGGGTGACATATACGAGTGGTGGCAGGAGCACACAGGTGGATTATATCTTATGTAGACACTGTAATCTGATGGAGATTAGCGATTGCAAAGTAGTGGTAGGAGAGAGTGTAGCTAGACAGCATAGGATGGTGGTGTGTAAGATGACTCTGGTGGTGAGGAAGATGAAGAGAGCAAAGGCAGAGCAGAAGACAAAGTGGTGGAAGTTGGAAAAGGAAGAGTGCTGTGTGGTTTTCAGGGAGGAGATGAGACAGGCTTTAGGTGGTCAGGAGGTGCTTCCAGATGACTGGACTACTACAGCCAAAGTGATCAGGGAGACAGGTAGGAAGGTGCTAGGTGTGTCATCTGGAAGGAGGAAAGAAGACAAGGAGACTTGGTGGTGGAATGAGGAAGTTCATGAGAGTATCCAGAAGAGGTTAGCTAGGAAAAAGTGGGACAGTGAGAGGACGGAGGAAAGTAGACAGGAATATAGGAAGATGCAGCGTGAGGTTAAGATAGAGGTGGCAAAGGCCAAACAGAAAGCTTATGAGGACATGTATGCAAGGTTAGATAGTAAGGAAGGTGAGAGGGATTTGTATCGGTTGGCGAGGCAGAGGGATAGAGATGGTAAGGATGTGCAGCAGGTTAGAGTGATTAAAGATAGAGATGGAAATGTGTCGACAGGTGACAGGAGGGTGAGGGAAAGATGGAAGGAGTACTTTGAGGAACTGATGAATGAGGAAAATGACAGAGAGAGAAGAGTAGTAGAGGCAAATATTGTTGAGCAGGAAGTAGAAAGGATTAGCAAGGGTGAAGTTAGGAGAGCTTTGAAGAGGATGCAGAGAGGAAAGGCGGTTGGTCCTGATGACATACCAGTGGAGGTATCGAAGTGTCTAGGAGAGATGGCAGTAGAGTTTTTAACTAGGTTGTTCAACGAGGTCTTAGAGAGTGAGAGGATGCCTGAGGAATGGAGGAGAAGTGTTTTGGTGCCGATTTTTAAGAACAAGGGAGATGTGCAGAGTTGTGGAAACTACAGAGGTATTAAGCTGATGAGCCATACAATGAAGTTGTGGGAAAGAGTAGTGGAAGCAAGGCTAAGGGGAGAAGTGAGCATTTGTGAGCAGCAGTATGGTTTCATGCCAAGAAAGAGCACTACAGATGCAATATTTGCTTTGAGAATGTTGATGGAGAAGTACAGAGAGGGTCAGAAAGAGCTGCATTGTGTCTTTGTACATTTAGAGAAAGCGTATGACAGGGTGCCAAGAGAGGAGCTGTGGTATTGTATGAGGAGGTCTGGAGTGGCAGAGAAGTATGTTAGAGTGGTGCAGGATATGTATGAGAGCAGTAGGACAATGGTAAGGTGTGCGGTAGGTGTGACAGAGGAGTTCACGGTGAAGGTGGGACTGCATCAAGGATCGGCTCTGAGCCCCTTCTTGTTTGCGGTGGTGATGGACAGGCTGACAGATGAGGTCAGACAGGAATCTCCATGGACTATGATGTTTGCGGATGACATTGTGATCTGTAGTGAGAGCAGGGAGCAGGTGGAGGAAACTCTAGAGAGGTGGAGGTTTGCTCTGGAGAGAAGAGGAATGAAGGTTAGTCGCAGCAAGACAGAATACATGTGTGTGAATGAGAGGGATCCAAGTGGAACGGTGAGGTTACAGGGAGAAGAGATAAAGAAGGTGCAGGATTTTAAGTACTTAGGGTCAACAGTCCAGAGCAACGGGGAGTGTGGAAAAGAGGTGAAGAAGCGTGTGCAGGC
>CM042570.1:620000-627500 GCA_023630585.1 Cranoglanis bouderius | reverse complement strand
ATATATATAGCTATATTTTTGGTTATAGCTCAGTTTTATCCTGTGTGATAAAATAATGTCTCACAAATCTGAAAGAGTTTGTCAGTCCATGAAGTTCTGCCTGGTTCTGCCAGGTTCTGCCTGGTTCTGCCTGGTGTCCATGTAGCACTGTGATTATACGCTAAAAGCATGTAATTACTGTGTAAACCATTAAAGTTCAGTTTGTTCATTCGAACAGTAAATTACAGTGGACTTTTATATGTAATATTTTAATTATTATAATCTTTTCTTAGTAATTTCCTGACACATCCGTTGCTCGATAAATTGTTTGCGAATTGTCATTCCTCGTAAAATATCAATGAGGAGTCTTTTGGTCACATCGTTTGAACACATCAGTGAAATGTGTACACAGCAGTGTTAGCATGTAATCACAGGAAGTGGCTTTGGTTAAGTTCCATATTGTTAAAAAACTTTTATCGGGTCAGAGACAACAGTTATAACAGTTACACTTAGCTACAGGAAGTGGCAAAATGTCATAGTAACCCTATAAACGTCCTTATAGCTGCCATGCACTTAGCTGGCTAGTTAACAACACTTGCTGAATATGACTTTTTTGGGACACAAGTCAGTGCTCGGTCTGTGTGTGTGTGTGTGTGTGTGTTGGGGGGGAGGGGGGGTGTTAGGACCCAGAGGCCCCTCGAGTTTGGCCGCCTATTTTTAACCAGGTATGTTTCGCCTTCACACTTTCCATAGCTCAGAGCTCGGACTATTTTTAGGGCGTGGAGGAAAAACAGGGGCTGAAGCAGCGAGTCTCCTCAGTTACACCAACAGGGTGCAAGGAGGACGGGCTGTGTCCCAAACCACACACTACTCTACTGAGTTCACTACCACAGGACACCCTAACTGTACTGTTCAGTACTGCAGTGTGTGGTTTGGGACACAGCTTTAGTTTTCAAATGTAAAGGAGATGTTTAATAGTGAGGACTTCCTCAGGTGTGATCCGATTTACAAAAAGAAACTGCATTATTAACGAGTACAACAATTAAATGAAGGTCATTGTTACAGCAACCATACAGTGGGGTTACAGCGAGGTTACAGCGAGGTTACAGCGGGGTTACAGCGGCGTTACAGCGAGGTTACAGCGGGGTTACAGCGGGGTTACAGCGGGGTTACAGTGGGGTTACAGCGGCGTTACAGTGGGGTTTAAGCGGCGTTACAGCGAGGTTACAGCGGGGTTACAGCGGGGTTACAGCGGGGTTACAGTGGCGTTACAGCGGCGTTACAGCGGCGTTACAGCGGCGTTACAGTGAGGTTACAGTGAGGTTACAGTGGGGTTACAGTGGGGTTACAGTGGCGTTACAGTGAGGTTACAGTGGCGTTACAGTGAGGTTACAGTGGGGTTACAGTGAGGTTACAGTGAGGTTACAGTGGGGTTACAGTGGCGTTACAGTGAGGTTACAGTGGCGTTACAGTGGGGTTACAGTGAGGTTACAGTGGGGTTACAGTGGGGTTACAGTGAGGTTACAGTGGGGTTACAGTGAGGTTACAATGATGATTCACTATACAGTACTGTGCAAAAGTCTTATACACGTGCAAAGAAATGCTGTAGAGCAAAGATGCCTTCAAAATAATGAAATTAAATGTTTCTACATTTAAAAAAAAATACAGTAAAGAGCAGTAAACAGTAGTAAATGAAACAAAGTCAATATTTGGTGACAAAAAAATTAAAATATAAATAAAAATAGTCTCCGGTACAATGTGTGCAGTTTTATAAGGAAATGAGCTGGTAAGTTTTATTGAGCATCTTGCAGAACCAGACACAGTTCTTCTGGACACTTTGACTTTCGCACTCGCTTCTTATTTCTGCAGTGAAACCCAGCAGCCTTCATTGTGTTTACTGTCTGAAAAGTGTCTCTTATGTAATACGCTGCTTTCTTTAATCACATACAAACATTTTTCTGTAACATTTCATTTTGTGCTGGAAAACTAATGTTTGGGAGTCTAAAATGATTTTTTGTACCGACTCGATCATGTAGACGCCATAAAATAAAATAAAACATGTATAACAAAGTTTGTACTAAAAAAAACAGGGGGGTTAAAACTTTTGCACAGCTTTTGCACAGTATTGTAGGTGTGAAATACAGGTCCATTTTAAAAGTAGATTTGCTGTGTCATGACTTTCTTTTCTCTTAAAAATGTTCTATGACAGAAATACAGTTTAGAAACTCGTCAGTTCTTTACCACTGCAGGCAACAACGAATCATTTACAGTAAAGAAGAGTGAAGTATAAACCGTAGTCTGATTTTTCTTTACGGGTCTTTTTTTGCAGGTCCCTTTTCCTCGACTGTATAAACATGTGCTCACACACAGGTGGGGTACCTCTCTCAGAACTTCATTTCCTCACGAGAAACACCGAGTTGATTTTTCCTGTTCTTCTGTAGGTTTTTCCCTCTCCTGAGTTCATGTGAGAGCACATTCTCCACGCTGTGTGTGTGTGTGTGTGTGTGTGTGTTTGTTCCCATGCTTCACACCTCAGGTATGCTATACAGTATGAGGATTATTTCTTGCAGGAAAATTGTGTAATTATGTAAAGAACATAATACTGGAGCAGGCCAGTGATTTCATGTAAACCATGATCATGAATCTTTATTGTGAAAGATGATCATGGCTATTTTTACTTCCTTCCTCCTTTACATATTAAATTTGTTGTCAAAAAAAAAAAAAACACGCAAGTAAACGGAGCTTGAAGCGCATCAGCGTGAATCACTGAATCACAACACTGTTTATTGTACTGAGTTCAATCATTTTTAATTTACAAAATGCCTTTAGGGTGGAGTTGGATACCAGTGAATCATGAATGAATCGACTCACTGCCAGAACAGATTCACATGCTGAGTATAAAGTATTTGGATTGGTTCGTTTGGAAGATTGTGAAGCAGAATGTTCAGAAAACTTCCAGGAATTGAACACATTCTGATTTTAAGTGTTTGTCTGGTCACTGAGTTAAACTGAAGACGCTCCTCACCTGTAACTCTGTGACATGTGAAGCCCTTAGAGCTGGAGGTTAAACAGTGAATCAGTGCAGAACTGCAACCTCTTTAATGTGTGCTTGAGGGACTGAGCCCTTGAGGGACTGAGCCCTTGAGGGACTGAGCCCTTGAGGGACTGAGCCCTTGAGGGACTGACCCCATCCTGATTTCTTCTGTTTTTGTGAATATCTCATAATAATTTTTTTTCAGAAATTAAAATTAAATCCAAGTTAAATCAAAGGCAGCCTGAGTAAACACACAATACAATTTATAAATTATAATGTTATTTATTGAAGCAAAAAAAGTTCTCCAGTACCAGCTGGGTCTGTGTGAAAATGTATTTGCCCCCGTAGTTACTAATTCCCCAAATCTATGAAACTGCACTCACAATGGGGTTCATCTGGACTAGACACAACCAGGTCTGATTACTGCAAACCCTGTTCAATCACAATCACAACACTTCTCTACAGGCCTCTCTTGCATCAATAAAGGTCAGTGTTCATGACTCCACTATCAGAAAGACACTGGGCAGAAATGGCATCCATGGAAGAGTGGTGAGGTGAAAACCACTGATAACCCAGAAGAACATTGAGGCTCGTTGTGAATTTTGCCAAAATACACCTTGATGATCCTCAAACCTTTTGGGAGAATGTTCTGTGGACTGATGAGTCGAAAGTGGAACCGTTTGGAAGACAGGAGTCCCGTTACATCTGGCGTGAATCAAACACAGAATTCCACAAAAAGAACATCATACCTAAGGTCAAGCATGGTGGTGGAAGTGTGATGGTGTGGGGTTGCTTTGCTGCTTCAGGGCCTGGGCAACTTACAGTAATTGAGGAAAGCATGAATTCTGCTCTCTACCAGAAAATCCTAAAGGAGAATGTCAGGTCTTCAGTCCATAAGTTGAAACTCAAGAGTAACTGGATTATGCAGCGAGACAACGATCCAAAGCACAGGAGTAAGTCCAAGTCCTAGAAGTAAGTGAAAGACTGATCTCCAGTTATCTGAAGCATTCGGTTGCTAATTATTACTGCTAAAGGTGGCACAACCAGACTTTAAGTTTAAGGGGGCAATTAGTTTTCCACATGGGTGATAGGTGTGGGATAACTTTTTTTTGCTGCAATAAAATAAATAAATAAATAAACAACAACTGTACCGTGTACGACTCAGGCTGCCTTTGTTTATGTTGTATTTCGTTTGAAAATCTAAAACTACTGAGTATGAGATATACACAAAAACAGACGAAATCAGGATGGGGGCAAATAGTTTTTCACAGCACCGTACACTTCGCAAAGTAAACTCTTTTTTTTTTTCAGTTCATCATCATTTCTCAAGGTCCACTTTTATAGTTGTTTTTGGGATGAAGAATGTTCCTTAAAATGAGCCGTTTACAGAATAACAGACGGCACAAAGCTGTTAAATCACTATTCTGGTCCTACAGCCTCACGTTATATTACAGTAAAAGTTTCAAGTCAGAATCAGTTACAGATAAACTACACCTATGACTAGGAACCATCCGAAGAACCATGGAGGAACCTGTTTTCTGAGTGAACCAAACAGTACCTTTCCTTGTAGTTGGGGTGGTACAATCAGGGGGACATCTTTTCTACCTTTGATTGATATATTTCACCTGAGAAGCTGCATGCAGTGTACATCGAACATGATTTAAGGTACATAAATAGTAATAAGCTTACAGAGTGAAGTTTTAAAGACATCGTTCTAAGTAAAAGATGAGTACTGAAGGTACTGAAGGTACTAAATGTGTGCGCCGTACCGTTCAGTACCTCTTTGTTCTGGGAGGGTATATTCGTGTTTGTTTGTTTTTTTTCTGATAAGAAACCTGCAGTAGTCTGTCAACACTGGGACTTTTCTAACTTCTATACATAAACAGAGCAGAAAAGCAGCTCCTGCTTTAACAAAATACCGCTTTAGAGGAGCGCGAGCTCTCTGCGCCGACACTAACGTGGAAGTTTGTTCGCGCGCACTCCGAATAGCCCTCGCTATTTATTTATTATATTATATCTAACCCCCCCCCATCTCTAAACGATCTCTGAACACACACACACACACACACACACACACACACACACACACACACACACAGAGAGAGAGAGAGAGAGAGAGAGAGAGAGAGAGAAACTCTGTCTCGTGATACGGAGTGAGTGTTAGTAGTGTGGTTTGCCTTACCGCGGTGTGCTCGCGCGGCTCCTCCAGGCTGAGCGCGCGCAGCTTCTCCCTGGAGGACATGCACGCGCGCAGGACGGACGGTAGAGGAGACAGGTGCACAGGTGGATGGAGACAAGAAGGAACCAGGAACTGTCTGACTTGCCTGGCTCGCGCTCCCTCTCCCTCTCCCTCTCCTCTCTCACACACACATTCCTCTAAATTAAACCCGGGGCGCGCGCCTTCCTCGCGCTCATAACAGCCCAGTTAACTCCGCCCTCGCTGCGCGTGCCGGCCCCGCCCATAGAGGATCGGGCCGGGGGGGTGGGGGGGGAGTGCTGTGTAAAAATGTAACGTATTTAATGTATGATTTTAATACCGATGAAATTGCACTTCGTAAAAGAATTCTTTAGTCGTAAACCGAGATCGGCGTCTTCTGACGTGGTTTAGTGGCACTTCTGTGAGACAACTGTCAGAAATATGTGATTAAACACTGTAGAATGTGTGTGTTTATTTTCTACACATTTCCGGATCAGGCTGATTGATGACGTGAGCAGAACGTAGTGGTGGTGTTTAATCACAGGTCTACCGTTAGAGGATCTTCATCGTATAATCTGACTTGGAGAACACACACACACACACACACACACACACACACACACACACACACACACGGTCCGTTATAGAATCGTACAGCGTGCCGAGGAATCGTCTACAGAAAGCGTAGAAGCGGTTGCGAAGCTGGACACGCCCCCCCACCCCCCTATTGGTCACGCTGAAATTCATCTGCAAAGATGAGCAGAAAAGCTGAAAAGATGGAACCCGGTGATCTTCACCTCTTTGTTCTTCACAGCTTCAGTTGCTGAGCTCAGCGGAAACGTCAGTACGTGTCACGCACTAGTTTAGCGCCGGAGCGTCTCCTGGATCTACATCAGTGTGAACAATCTGAGTGAGTCGGGAGAAGATCGTTAGTGTGCCGATTGTCAGAAGAGAAACACGCCGCTGTCTGGAAGACAAGAAAGCAACATTTCACATCGTTTCATCAAACAAAACTTTATTCATGACGTGTTCATTGTAAAACATTCCAGTCTGAGGACTTTTCATTTGAACTAATTTGTTTTAATCTCCGGCTTCGATCGAATAAACCGACCTGAAGAGCGGAACTGAAAACTGCTGATTCAGCGTTGCTTTATTTATAACACTAACTGAGAATTTATCATTATAGAGATAAACCTAATCTAACCAACAGAGATGCCTGGCTGAGAAGGACTCAAATTAAATCTGATGAGACTGCCACACACACACACACACACACACACACACACACACACACACACACACACACACACACACACACACACACACACACACACACACACACACACACACACACACACACACACACACACACACACACACACACACACACACACACACACACACAGGGCTGTAAGGAGGCGTTGTTGATGAGATGAATGTGGTTCCTGAAGATGCTGTCCTGCAATAGCTCTGAAAGGCTGTATGGGTTCTTCACACACTTCGTCAGGAGCCGTGATCCCACACCTTCTCGGCTTATGCGATCCCATCATTCCCCGAGCTAGCAGCCGTTCTGGGGCTCATATAAACGAGCGTACGTAACGCCACGTCTCGGCACGTGTAGGACATCGGTGAAAAACCTATCCGATATCCGATGAAGTTTCTCCTCACGTTCTAGCACGTTCTATGTGGACCACCAAAACATCCAGCCGATCAGGACGAGGCTCTACACATCTTTCAATCATGTTCTTGCACTAGCGTTCATGTGCAAGTAGTTTGGGGGCGTGGCTTTGAAGGAAACACTAACTACATGTATAAAACACACACAGCTTTGTTATCCTGATGATGAGTGTTAAAGCAGGAAACACTAAACTATGAAGATCTCTGTGTGTGTGTGTGTGTGTGTGTGTGTGTGTCAGCACGGCGTCTCAGTGACGGTCACTGTTCCAGTGCTCTAACTGGCCTGCAGCAGATAAAATGCTCCAACAGCCAATAGGACGCCACAGACAGGTACCAGGAAGTACTTCCTATATTTAAGCCACGCCCCTTCCTGGGTCTCCACCTCAGTATTGCGCCTGTTCTTCTTCCTCTTTCCTTTCTGCCGCTTCTCAAAGGCCTCCAGCTCGGCCTGAGACAGACAGACAGACAGACAGACAGACAGGTATGAGAGTACACAGTACAATGATGATAGTAATAGACTCATTTTTAGGGAGGGGGGAAAAAAATGACCTGCTGCTTCTTCAGTTCCTCCTCTTTGAGTGCTCTCTCCTCCGCTTCTTGGGCCTGTTACACA
>CM042570.1:602500-612500 GCA_023630585.1 Cranoglanis bouderius | reverse complement strand
CAGGGGTAACAACTCCCTGAAACACACACACACACACACACACACACACACACACAATATTCTAATCTGGGATGTAACTCAAAATATTTTTTGTTCACTGGACCACAGCATCAACAAACTTGAGGAACTAAACAACTAACATACTCTGGAACTGTCCAGCGTGCTAAAAAGTTCCAAAACAACCTGAAGAGCCTAAGTTCAGGAACCTAATGAGGAACTAAAGCTCCAGAGAAAGGTTTCCTGAGAATGTTCACAAGGTTTGGAAAAAGGTTTGAGGGTTCCTAACAGGGTTCCTAACAGGGTTCCTAAGTTTCTAGTCTACTGAAAAGATTCTTGGGTTCCTCATACAGCACTCTGGTTCCTGAAAGGGTTCCTGCAATTGAAACACAACTATATATGTGACCTTGTGTGTGGAACCAAATAATAAAACACAACACAAGCATGCAGGATACACAACACGTGTGTGTGGTTTATGAGTTTATTGGTGGAGTTTGTGCACTTTATATTTTGAAATGAGATGGACTGAACTCTGACTGATGTAAAGAGCGCTGCAGTGAGCTGACATTTTGATAAGAACACACACACACACACACACACACAGGAGGGAGACAACGACTGACAAAGAGACAAACGAGTAATTAAAATCAGGGTGAGATGACCTACAAACTGTGATTCACTGACCTCGTCTATGTGCTTATCTGTCTCACACACACACACACACACACACACACACACACACACACACACACACACACTAACATCCCTGCATGAACACTAATCAAAGGTCAAATCACTAAAACATCAGCGCTGAATATTAATTAATGCTGTTGTGTAGAGCAAGCTGTGTTCCAATACTGCAGTTTGTCCACTTGTTAGTGTGTTTATGGTAGACACAGGTGTGTGTGTGTGTGTGTGTGTGTGTGTGTGTGTGTGTGTGTGTGTGTGTGTGTGTGTATGTGTGTGTGTGTGTGTGTGTGTGGGGGTTGGTGTTACCTTGATGACAAACAGAGGGGCACTTGTGGTTCCGGCAGCCCAATGTTCTGCCACAACTAAGATCACATGGTGGACAGTTACCCGGGCAACACTACAACCAAAACACACACACACACACACACACACACACACACACACACACACACACACACACTTTCATAATGTTATCCTGGAACAGTCAGTCACCAGCAACACTTTAGATAAAACTCTTTAGATAAAACGTGTGTGTAAGTGTGTGTGTGTAAGTGTGTGTGTGTATCACCTTTCTCTTGCACTGGTGTCTGTTGCAGCTGCGCATCTGGATGCATTTAGACTCACACAGATACTCCTTATGGCAGGGCATGTGCCTGGTGTAGCGCCCACACCTACACTGCTTCTCCACCTCCTACACACACACACACACACACACACACACACACACACACACACACTTTTATAACATGCCCTCTAGTGGTGAAAATTGGAACACTGGAAAGGCCACACAAACTAACATAACCAGTGTGAAAAGTGTGTGTGTGTGTGTGTGTGTGTGTGTGTACCTGGCGGCAGGTCTCACAGGCTCCTCTATGGCAGCGCATTGAGCAGGTGTGTAAGCCACAGTCCAGTTTCTTATCACAGGTGTCACCACAGGTAGGAACGTCAGCTGTACATGGTAATGCACACTCTGACAAAAACACACACACACAATAATTAGGCACTACGATAGCTCTCTCTGTATGTGTGTGTGTGTGTGTATATACACTCACTGCTCTTGCCACATGGACAGGTACGGTTCTCTGCACGAGGACATTGTCCACACACACCTGTGTGACACACTCGCTCACAGGTGTGGTTCCCGCACGGCAGCGGCCGACCACACACCTGCGCAGGTAACACACGGGGGCGGTTACACTATAAACATGAGATGGGAGATATTATACATTCAAAATGTGAGAGGTCAAAGGTCACCTGGTCACAGTGCCAAACAGGACTGGCACACTGACGCTCCGCCTTCTTCCTGCCACACACACACTTCTGCACGCTCACTCTCGGACACGGCTCACACTCACCTGTGCAAGAGAGAGAGTTACAAGTTCAAGTGTGTCCAACAGATGTGTGTGTGTCTGTGAGAGAGGACAGTGTGTGTTACCTGTGTGACGAGTGTGTGAGCAGAACTAGGTTCTGCAGATGTGTGCAGTACCTGTGTGACAGGTGTATGTAGGTGTCTGTGAGACAGGATGGTGTGTGTTACCTGCATGACAGGTAGGTGTGTGTGTGTGTGTGTGTGTGTGTGTGTGTGTGTGCGCGCGCGCGTGCAGGTGTGTATCCTGTAGATGTGTGTGTTACCTATGAGACAGAGGTTGGGTGTTACCTGCATAACAGGTGTGTGTGTGCACAGGTGTGTATGTGTTACCTGTGAGACAGATGTTGTGTGTATCCCTTACATGTGTGTGTTACCTATGAGACAGAGGTTGGGTGTTACCTGCATAACAGGTGTGTGTGTGCGCGCAGGTGTGTATGTGTTACCTGTGAGACAGATGTGTGTATCCCTTACATGTGTGTGTTACCTGTGTAGCAGATGTGTGTGCAGATGTGTGTGTGTTACCTGGGTGACAGGTGTGGGAGCAGGTGTGTATCTTGCAGGCTAAAGTGCGGCCGCAGATCTTCCCGCAGGTCCAGGCTTTATTACTGCAGCGGCGTGGGACAGGGGCTGCTTTCCCACACACACACGATACACTCACCATCTTCGGACATGGAGGGCATGGACCTAACACACACACACACACACACACACACACACACACACAGATTAAAAATATTTAATAATTAATAATAAAAAATATTAATAATTTCAGTCTGGTACATGACTATGACGGTGTGTGTGTGTGTGTGTATGTATACCTGGATGGCAGAGCAGAAGGCAGCGATGTCCACATGGAGGTTTAAACTCTCGGTCACACACCTGTCCACAAGAATGTGGGAGGAGCCAAGGGTCAGGCTCAGGCTCCACCTCCTTCCCACAGTAACAGTAATAGCGAGTGGGAGTCTGCTGAGGGGTATACTGATGTCTACACTTAGGACTGGAGACAGGGGGGAGAGAGAGAGAGAGAGTAATGGTAAGCATCACAATATATTGTATAGACAATAATCAGCAAAACTTCAAGCTGTGTTCTGATTGGCTAGTGAGTGCTAGGTGAAATCCAACTGTGTTCTGATTGGTCAGTTCCTCACCAGGGCCAGGGGTGATCTTTTTTCCCAAAATCATCATCTGTTACCGAGGAAACGAGGAAGATGGAGTCTTTAGCCCACTTCTGAATACATGGGATGTGGAAGATACAATAACAACCAACACAGCTCCACACCTGAGAGGGAACAAGACGACAACGCAAATATGTTAACTCCTGAATATGTCCAAATGTGTCTTGTGTGTGTGTGAGTGTGTGTGAGTGTGTGTGTGTGTGTGTGTGTGAGTGTGTGTGAGTGTGTGTGTGAGTGTGTGTGAGTGTGTGTGAGTGTGTGTGCGTGTGTCTCACTGCTTGCGTTCTCTTCACAGAGGCGATGCAGATGAGGCAGGTAATGGCTCCGGACTGGAACGCCTCATTCAGGTACTGACGAGTTCGCTCCAGGTCTGACACGTCTCCTCCTGAACACACACACACACACACACACACACACACACACACACACACACACACACACACACACAGCCTCAAATATACAATCTCACCCTTTTCTGTTCTGACCCAGTTTGACAAATCACATCGAAACAACACAAACATTCTGGCCAATGCTGAAATCCCTGTGACTGTGTTCTTTAACGAGACAGAAGTTACACTGCGCTACAGTAACAGTGAGATCTGTGATGTACAATGGCTGCTTTTTTTTTTTTTTTTTTAAAATTGTCAACCATTCCAAGCAAGACTTTCCTAGGGTGCCATTACTATTGAGCCCTACATCTACTCCTGCTCCAGCAGTGAAATGGGGATGAGTTTAAGATCAGCTCTGACCCGTCTGACTGGTGTACGTGGTGAGAGTCGACTCCAGGATTCGGCCTCGCTTCCCAAGCACTTCACCTTCACCATCATCATCATCATCATCAGAGGAAGAGGAGCTGTACTGGCTCTCGGCCAATCGCCGAGCAGCGGCCTGGTTGGACTTCCTGATCTCGTCAAATTTGGACTGGGAGGACGCGGCTGGAGACGAGATGTGGACAGGTGTGTTAGGAGTGAGAAACTGAAGCGTGTGACGACGCTATGACATCACTCTTACCTGTACCAGGTGATGGTTCCGCTTTGGGTACTGTCGTGACGGCAGAACCGGCCCTCCCTCGCCCCGCCCTCCCTCCATCATCCTGCCTCTGTGGTCGCCACGACGACACATCACCCGCGGCCTGACCCCGGCCACGACCTCGGCCCTGCTGTCGCCAAGCGGGCTCCATGGAGGTTGCCTTGGTAATGGAAATGGAGAGAATGTGTAAGGAAGAAAAGACACAGAACTCGTAGGGTGTGTCTCAAACGCTCCCCAGGTAAGTGCACTACATAAGGTATGAGAAATAACCTTGATAAATGCAGTATATACGCAGCTTTCTACTCATTATACACTCACTTTTTACACCCTATGCAGTGCACTAGATGTCTAATAGAGAGGTATTTAGCTTTCTTTTCTTTATATAAGTGCACTAAACGGAGTCTACTTTTATTTTTCTACAAAGTATTAACGCGTTAAAACACAATTACAGACTACGAAGTTTGAAAAAGCGAATATTTAAGAGGCACGCTGATAAAACAGCTAACTGGTGTTACATTACAGATTTCCAGCAAATTCATTCACATCTCCCACCCGTATTCAGACAATTCCCGCCTCCACCGCGAGCGCTGCGGGGAGTACTCACGAGCACCTCGACGATTGGACGCCTTCGCTGTCTATTCAGTGAGCTGTGCACGTGTACAATTTTTTTTGGCCAATCCTACAACAGGACGCGGGACTTACCGGAAAACGGTTAGGAAAAACACAACACGTATAATGCGAGTCTAGTCATTCGAACTCACCGAGCTAACCTGCTAAGTTATGAAATACTTGCGAAACTGTGAAACAGCTGCAGGATTTTTACACACGCGGTTCTTTGTTCTTCTGTGTACTACGTTGTGAAAGAACGTCTCTCTTTTGAAAAGATTTTGTCTCTGAACCTACCGTTCTGTGTCACAAGCTCATGAGAGTCTGAGGTAGCTGGGTCCCCGCGCGCTGTGCACATGCGCAGTCTGAAGGAGACGTAGTGCATGATGGGAAGATAAGTCCTTTACCGACTCATTTGTCATTCGGGTAATTAGGGAAAATGTGACTCGAAAAAATACAACTTCCGGTTTTATCCAGACCGCGCGACGTGTCGTGTATAAGTTCACTTTTTTCATGTGAAATTGTGTGTTTTTTTTTTGTTGTTGTTTTTAAACCTGTCTCCCGTTGTCGGACCGCGCATGCGCGAAAGTATAAACGGTCGTTTCTTTCAGCGCCATTTTGTGGGCGGGACAAATTAAACTGATATTTCAGCGCCTAACACACAATAATAACAACCGACTTCCTGCCGCTGAGACTGAGATCACATTAATCATATAATTTATTTAATTTTAATCAAAGCTGGCTAGATATGATGTTCTAAAAAAATAATAAATAAACTTTCTCTGAAAGTAGCGAGCTAATTTACAGCTAGCTGGCTAACATACACCGCCATGTAGTAAGCACTTAAATTGTGGACCTAAGATGAGAAGATCACAAAATTGTAATAATACACATGATGGAATTTTGCACAGCTTCATATCTCACTGATATTTCAGTCTGTATATATTAATATTCACAGTACAGAGTAAAAGAGTTGAAATGACTAACGTCAGATAGCCTGAACACGTCTTTAAACATTTTATGTACAACTTTACCTTCATGTACGCAGACATGATACCTCTTTTGCAAAATGATTTATTTATCGTCAAACAATACATTCAGTAAGATTTGGTTTGACATGTACCTACAATTTCCAAGGTAGAAATAGCTATACATACATGCCCGAAAGAAATCAAATGTTTTACAGTTCAAATATATTAAATATAATACGTTCCAAGTAATGGTGTTATGGATCTTTGGGATTTGTCTGTTTGTCTAATTAAAACCATGTGATGTTCAAAATGGCAATAAAATATGAAATGGTGTATAATTACACAGGATACAGAATTGTTCTCAGGGTTCTGGTTTTAGTTGGGAATCTTTGTTCACATGGAATAAAAGCTGTGCTGTAACCTGCGTCAGATAAAGCATCCTTTAAACTTCTCGTTCTCCTTTTGCATATTTTTTTACAGTGTCCATCCTTCATTAATCCCCTCGTTCACTGGTTAGAAATCCACAGAGTCACTTCTCTTTCCCATCACTGTTTTATTTTTCCTCTTTCTTCTCCTCTGATTTCCCCCCCTCTTGCTCAGGAGGAGGCAGAACCACCGGCTCTGTCTCAGTCATCTCGGTGAAGGTGACCCCGGTGGTGGTGATTTTGCTCTCCAGTCTGGCGACGCGTCTCTTCAGGCGGCTCTGCGTGGCCTCATGTTGAGCGAGTAAACGGGCAAAGCGCGTCTGCATGTCGTCCAATACCGTGCCAATCTTTATCACTTTCTCCTCCATGTCCTTGGGGTCTGGACCCTGTTTTGCCACCTCAAGATCCAGCAGGTTGTCCTTAAAAACATACACACAAATGGCTGTAATTTAAGATGGTACCTTGATATGGTTTAAAACTCATGTAGTAAATAATTTTGGCACCATGTTCTTCTTACAAAATACCTTAAGTTGATTATTGTAAATGAAAGGGTTGGTGCAGGAGTTCCTCTAGAACCTATGGGATTTTACAAGTTCTTCAGAGGGTACAAGGCTACATATTAGGATGGAATACTCTTCGGTTGATTAGCCTTACGTTTATCATCTATTAGATGATCAACCCTTGTAAAGCAGGTTTTCCTAAATGGAAAGTCTAAGGCCAGGGAAGTTATTTATTGTTGTTGATGACATCACAGGATCTAACCCCACCTAGTATTTTTAATTTATCTCATTGTGTATTTTCTGAAAAATCTGGGTCTAATTTCAAACCATGGTACCTTCATGAGGATCTGGCGTCCCTTTTCCTCCAACATAGCCTTTGCGTCTGGATACTCGGTCAGTGCCTCCATCAAGTCGTCTTTGGAAAGGCAGAACAAATCAGAGTATCCGATGCTGCGTATGTTGGCCGTTCTTCGGTTTCCAGCTCTGCTGCCTTTGATATTGAGGATGCTGATCTCGCCAAAGTAGCTTCCATCGCTGAGGACAACAAATTGCGTGATGCCATCGTCAGCCACCACAGCAAGCTTTCCTTCTTTGATGATGTACATCTCACGGCCAATATCTCCTTTTTTGCAAATGTAATCACCGGGACTGTACACTTGCGGCTGGAGCTTCAGCACAAGTTCGACCAGAAGTCCTGCCTCGCAATCTGCAAAAATTCTCACTTTCTTAAGAGTGTCCAGGTGCACATTGATGGCGATTTCTGCTCTTAACTTGTCTGGAAGGTACTTGAGCACCTCTCTCTCATCTACAGCCTTCTTATTGGTCCAAAGGTAATCAAACCATTTGATGACGCGTTTCTCCAGATCCTTGGTCACATTACGAAAACTCATGTACTGCTTGATGGCGTCGATTCGGGCTTGAAAATCCGCTCGTGCTGCATTCATGTTTGTGATCATGGAACCGACATTACCAACGATTGTAGCAAAGATCAAAACTCCCACTAGGAAGTCTGTAACCACAAAGAAGTACTCAGAATCCTTCTCAGGAGGTGGAGTTTCACCAATGGTGGTCAAGGTCAAAGTGGACCAGTACATGCTGTATGCATATTTCCTCACCAAACGACCAAATTCCGGGTCCTTAGTATCCGGATAGACGAACCTGTCGGCCCCGAAACCGATAGCTTTGGAGAACGAGTAGTAGAGGCAAGCGTTCCAGTGGATGATGATGACGATGTACATGACAAGGTTGGAGATTCGGAAGACGTTGGGAAAGTTGGTCCGTGTTTCTGTGCGCTGGAAAAACTCAAAGAGGCGGTTGACCCTGAAGAGCTTGTTCATGCGGATCTCGGGGTAGCTGAGACCGACCAAAAAGTAACAAATGTCCGTGGGAATCATAGAGATGAGGTCCAGCTTGAACTGGATACTCTCTACGTATCGTGCTCGGAGCTTTTTTTCGTCTTTAACCAGAAGACCCTGCTCCAGATACCCTACAATCACACATCGTATCAGTATCCTTCTCACTGCGGTTATTTAATAGTGTAGATGTCACACAGGTGTGCTCACCTGTTCTCGTCCTGAAGACCATGTCTGCCAGGTAAACCAGGTCTGCTAGAAAATCAGTGATGAACCAGAATATCAAATAATCGTGTTGTAACTCCTCAAAACAGGCTCTAAACAAGAGAAGAGAAGAGAAAACCTCAAACACTGGCCCGATGATCAGCACAGAACTTTAAAAACAAGCTAGAATTTATAATAATGAGGTTTTCTGATGAGTAAAGATGTTGTGTTGCGTACCTGGCGATGATCAGAACCCAGTTATACATGACAGGACAGGTGATGACGAAGAGCCAGTTGTAGTACGTGTTTCCTGCAGGATCGATGACGTAAATCTCCTTCGGCCTGATCGCACATCAGCAAAATATAATAATGCACATGTTCCTTCAAAACACACAGTTATAGTGAACAATACAACCAAACTGAACAGCGCATACTCCTCTTTCTTGGCTTTCTCTTTCTCCTTCTCTTTCTCCTTCTCTTTCTCCTTCTCCTTTTCTTTCTGCTCTTGCTCCTTCTTCTTCTCCTTCTTCTCCTTCTTTTCTTTTTTCCTGCAGTAATAAAGTCACAATCAGTTGCACAAGTGAGAAATATAACACGGCACGTGAAGCGGTGAGTTTCTCCTCATGCATGACGAGCACTTACTCTCTTTTCTCCTTCTTTTCTTTCTTTTCTTTCTTCTTTTTCTCTTTCTTCTCCTCTCTGCAAAGGAGGAATAGAGCAGTGTCGATTGCACACGTCATATCGGTGTGGTGTGTGTACCTGACATTGTGTGTGTGTGTGTGTGTGTGTGTGATTCTGTGACTGTGTGTATTAGTCTCTTGATTGTATAGTTGTATAGCAGTGTGTGTTACTCACTCCTCATTGTTGTTGCTGTTGTTGATGTTGAAAAGTGCACCAGCATCAGAGCGCTGCCTTTTCCTTCAGACAAGACACACACACACACACACACACACACACACACACACACACACACACACACACACACACGCCATCATCATCATCATCATCATCATCATCATCATCATCACTTAGGCTGTAGTTATTGATTATCAACACTGCAGATCATAAATAATTAAACAGCAAAAAGCCAAAAGGGAATTAATTAATAAGACTAAATAATTAAAAATGAATTTAAATTCAGTCATCAAAGGTGAGGCATAAGATGGATGCGTTGCTCACGTCACGTCCTCTGCGTCGCCCACGGTAACCTCCTCCACCCCCTCCAGGAGGATTATGGGAGGAACAAGTGGCTTCACGCTATTCGACATGGCAGCTGATTGGCTGAGCCACCTGTCAATCAATTAATAAAGCTATAAAAGCTGTCACTAATCATGTGGAATTAATTTTTATTATCATACTGTATATATAAAATACATGTTCCTGGCTTTAACAACATGTAGAGTGTCATTCAATCAAACATGAGTTTTAAACTAAAAAATGATCACAACAAACATCAGTACAATTCAATAAACAACAATATGACAAATAAAGTTTTTACCGTTTTAAAAAAAATACATGTATGTACAGTAATTATGATGCGTACCCATTTTTTTAAAAAGACATTTGCCAAAAGAATACTAAAATAATGTGACTTTATTCCTCCTTAATAGGCTGACCAAGGACATGGCAGCTGATTGGCTGAGCCACCTGTCAATCAATCACTAAAGACAACTAGATGTTAA
>CM042570.1:592500-597500 GCA_023630585.1 Cranoglanis bouderius | reverse complement strand
CATTTTTTATTTGTCTGGTTTTTGTCCTTAAAACACTTTTGTGTGTGGAGCTAATTTATTACGCGTCCCATCTCAAGCCTCCGCTACTAATATTCCAAACCACAATGTCAGAGCTAGCTAGGAGGCGTGTACAATTATTGGAGAGCGAGAGAGTTCACGGGTTGTTGTTTTTTTTTCGTTTCATGCTGATGATATAAAAAAATAGAACAAATAAATAAATAAATATTTATTTATAAAGAAAATGAATCAACACCTTCTGACCAATCAGAGTTTGCGTGTTACCTGTCCCTGTGGGAGGAGATTCTCAGGTGTGGGTGTGTCAGGTGAGACTGTTAGCTTCATGAACGGACTGTTTACATTCTGATTCTCCAACAAGTTCTGACCCGTCATCTGTGGAACATAGAACCCATTAACACCTTGAACTCAGTAACAGCCAAAACCATTAACACCCAGGAGTCATTAATATGTGAACACCACAGCTGAGTAACTGAACACTGCATTAACACCACACTCACGTGCTTCTGCTCAGGACCTGTGAGTGTGTGTGTCTGTTCAGACTGAGCCGTCGGGTTCGGGTTCCTCTGTGTACTCCAGTCATTGCTCACTGGTACCAGAACCTCCTGTGGTCCATTCGAGCCCAGAACCCTAACAGGGACCAGGAGGGTGTAGCCGGGGGAGGATTGGGACAGAGCCAAACTCAGCTGTGAGGAAACCTAACAGTTAGAGATGCACTTCTGTTAGAGTTATAGTTTCACAGTGCAGTGTTCAGGTCACTGTGAGCAGAATTAGACTCAACACTGATTTATCACCCGTGGTGGAGAGAATATGAGTAAATTAAACAGTTTAATACTCACAGGAAATCCTTCAGTGATCCTCAACACACACAGCAGCAGCACAGCCAACTGCATTTCCATTATTATTATTATTATTATTATCCTGCACAACACAGACACCCTCACAGATCAGACTCCAATATTACTGTACTATAATAAACATCATTATAGATCAGACGGCAGTATTACTGTACTATAATAAACATCATTATAGATCAGACTGCAGTATTACTGTAGTGTATGAAACAGCATTGGAGCGTTATATTATACTACAGTACTATACAGACAAGACTCTATTAGTGATCGGACACCATTTCTACAGTACTGTACAGAACAGACATCAGGCGCCATTACTAATACTCTATACAGCCCAGATACCATTAGAAATGCACTGTACACATCAGACTCCACTGTTAATGTGCATTAGAGATCAGACTCCATCACTACAGTACTACACAGACGAGACATTTAGAGATCAGACTCCATCACTACAGTACTACACGGACGAGACATTTAGAGATCAGACTCCATCACTATAGTACTACACAGACGAGACAATTAGAGATCAGACTTCATTATTAATGTACATTAGAGATCAGACTCCATTACTGCTGTGAAAATCCATTTGAATGCAGCAGAGATTTCTAAGATGAGAGGTTTTACCTGTGAGCAGCTCTTCAGTCCCGCTGTACCGCTGAGGGTTCTGTGGTGTGAAAGAGCCGGTGGACGGTTTTTAAATGCTCCAGCCAGCCACACACACACTCTCGGACAGAGACACAGACGGCCATCATGTCTGTCTGACTGCGGGGGAGACGTTTCCTCAGCGTGAGAGATTAGACAAAGACACTGAGTCAGAGCAGCCGAATGCAACGGCTCTGCAGAAACATGAAATCATCAGTGGAGAAGTGTGAAGAAACGGCTGTGTTCATCACAAAATAACATAAATGAGTGATTTAGGAACACGTCTGAAGTTGCCTGATCAGACGCTGAGTGTGTGTTTAAGAGCACAAAGAAACACTGCACACATCCTGACAAAATAAAACACTATATGAAGTAAAGATTTGGATTAGCTCGAGGATTATTGCAGAAAAATGAACACAACTCTTCTTTAAAATGAAGACCTTCAGAGCTGGAAAGTCTCTCAGAAATCCAGCAGCCTAAAGGGTTCTACGGTTTGTCCCTCAAGGGTTCGCCTATCAGTTTATACGAAATCTGGATGTAGATTCAGATCCCACAGGCGACAGTGGTGAGGAAAAACTCCCTGAGACGACATGTGGTAACTCATCCTCTTCTGGGTGACACTGGAGTGCGATAATTATAAATAATTATACAGGTGTAGAAGAGTAAAGACACACGGTACTGAGTGTTTACAGGGTGTTCAGTATGAGCAGATTGTGAGAAAGTGTCCTAAAAGTCCTGTCTTTATGATAAGAGCAGCAGAACGTCTATGATAGTCGTAAAAAATGACTCGAACACAAACATCTGTATATAATGAAACCGCTCCTGAACTGAAAGTGAAGCAGCTGTAAACTTTAGTCTATATTACATGTACTATATGTGCTCATTGTCTTCATCATGGGTTAAAGTGTGTGTGTGTGTGTGTGTGTGTGTGTGTGTGTGTGTGTGTGTTGTGGTAGCCACAGTCAGAGGAGCTCAGTGCCGTCATTGTGTGGAGTGATGAAAGTATGTGATGTTAGTCTTCATGCTGACAAACTAAAAGAGCTGAAAGAACCGGGTTAACTCTGGGATTATTGAATAAAAGAAAGAACAACCATGTGATGAGTTCATGTACAGTTGTGTGAGGTCTTTCTCAGAGTAACCATATTACACATGTATTATTTACAGTTTTAGTACTAGTGCCTGAGCAAAGCACAAAGCACGATCAGACAGGCTAACATCTCACACTAGACCATATCAGAAACAGAGAAGCTTGAGAACTAGCATCAGATCAGAGCCGTAATAAAACAGGTGAGTAGTCGGACAAACACACAGGAGAAAACGAGACGAATGACGAGAAACAGGAAGTGGCAATGAGCAAAGACGTGATCAGGGTGGAGTTAGAGGAGCAGCGAGGAAATAACTATATAATAACTATATATTAGATAGTATACAGTACAGTAGTAGAATAAGAGTATAGTAGTACAGTAGCATAGCAACATAATAGAATAATAGTATAGCAGTACAGTACAGTACTATTACTAGTAGTAGTACTACAGTAATACTGCTGTATAGCACAGCAGAGTAGGAGTAATGCAGTTGTATAGTATTATAGAAGTACAATAGAGTATGGCAGTAGAGTACTATAGTAGAATAGCAGTGTAGTAGTAAAGCGGTAGCTTACTGGTATAGAAATACAGTAGTATTGTATCATAATCATGTAGTATAGTAATACAGTAGTATAGTAGCACAGTAGTATAGCAATACAGTAGTATAGCAATACAGTAAAATAGCAATACAGCAGTATAGTAGTACAGTATAGTAGTACAGTAGTATAGTAATACAGTGGAATAGTGATACAGTAGTGTAGTAATACAGTAGTATAGTAGCACAATAGTATAGCAATACAGTAGTATAGCAATACAGTAAAATAGTAATACAGTAGTATAGCAATACAGTAGTGTAGCAATACAGTAGTATAGTGATACAGTAATATAGTAGCACAATAGTATAGTAGCACAGTAGTATAGTAGCACAGTAGTATAGCAATACAGTAGTATAGCAATACAGTAAAATAGTAATACAGTAGTATAGTAGCACAGTAGTATAGTAATACAGTGGTATAGTGATACAGTAGTATAGTAATACAGTGATATTGTAGCACAGTAGTATAGTAATACAGTGGTATAGTGATACAGTAGTATAGTAATACAGTGATATTGTAGCACAGTAGTATAGTAATACAGTAGTATAGTGATACAGTAATATAGCAGCACAGTAGTATAGTAGCACAGTAGTATAGTAATACAGTAGTATAGTAATACAGTAGTATAGTAATACAGTAGTATAGTAATACAGTAGTATAGTAATACAGTAGTATGGTAATACAGTAGTATAGTAATACAGTAGTATAGTAATACAGTAGTATAGTAATACAGTAGTATAGTAATACAGTAGTATAGTAATACAGTAGTATAGTAATACAGTAGTATAGTAATACAGTAGTATAGTAATACAGTAGAATAGTAATACAGTAGTATAGTAGTGATGTAACTGCTGTCCTACTTCAGACAATGTTAAACCAGAAATAACTGAGAACTCTCTCTCTCTCTCTCTCTCTCTCTCTCTGTGTGTGTGTTTTCAAATCCAGTGGCACTGATAACACATCTCTCACATCTCAGACATGTCTCACATGCTCTCCTGTAAGAGCTGATGAAGAACCTCAGAAGAACCACTAGATGGAGTGATTAGACCACAGATTAGAGAGTGGTGTGGCTCCGGAGCGCCACGTGTGAAGGTGAAGCTGGTATTCACTCAGACAGCAGCCGGGACGAGAGACTTTATACTTTATACTTATATACATGTCCACAAGGGCAAGGATTAGATTAGATCAGATTAGATCATTTTATAAGCAGTTACACGGAGCTCTAAACCTGACAGTGAGGGATTTAACGGCACCGTGTCTGTATATCATATTTATATTTACATTATATTACTATTTAATTGACTGTGAATATATACAACACATCTATAATTCATTCATTCATTCATCTTCAGTAAGCGCTTTATCCTGGTCAGGGTGGACGTTGATCCTGAGCCTATACAGGGAATACTGGGGAAAACACTGGAATACACCCTGGTAAACTGGATTTACAGTGCATTATGGGTAATATTATTTGTCCACAAAGATTCGGACAAAACTACACCCCGAATAGTGCACTATGTAGTGAATAGGGAAGGAATTGAGACGTGTTGATGCCGAGTGTGATTTGAAGCGACGCTCCTGATTGGTTGGAGATTTACTTTATGACATCATCAGCTGTCAGTGTTCATTTAAATTCTCCAACATTCTGTCAGTGGGAAAGTTTCACACTTTAATCTGAAACAGTGTAAAAAGTTTATAAAAACCCCAAATTCCACTGAAATCCTCTATAGAAACGAATCAGTGTAAGAATCTAGCTTGTGTGTGTGTGTGTGTGTGTGTGTGTAGGTGTGTGTGTGTGTGTGTGT
>CM042570.1:567500-587500 GCA_023630585.1 Cranoglanis bouderius | reverse complement strand
TCACTGATCCAACACCGAGCAAGACCCCAAGTCTCAACTCAGTTCCAGAGTCTGTGGTAAATACAGATGTGGTGAAGAAGAACGAAGGTCCTCCAACAACGCTCTTCTCTGGTTCAGACTTTGAATATGTTAATGATGACTGGCAGTATGATCCCAGATATTATGACCCATACAGGAACCATCCTGAATATGCTGCAGGGTATGACCCCTATGGTGCAGGGTATAACCCTTATGGTGCAGGGTATGACCCTTATCATGCAGGGTATGACCCTTATCATGCAGGGTATGACCCTTATGGTGGAGGTTATGACCCATATCGTGCAGGATATGACCCCTATGGTGCAGGTTACGACCCCTATGGAAAAGGGTATGATCCCTATCAAGCAGGATATGACAACCAGGACCCATATCATGAAAGAGAGAGTGAAGATCCAAGACATGACATAGAGCAAGAAACCACTCCAGCATACTCAGTTGAAGAAAACGAGAGCCATCCTACAGAGATTTCAAACAACCAGGATAACTCACACAGCGAAGAACAACCTCAGTCACCCTCCATTTCACTATCAAGTACCCCAGTATCACTTCCTGAAGGTTCTGAGAACATGGATTCTGCACACAACATGCCATCAGAAGAACCATCAAACTCCAGCTCTATCGAAACCAGCAGAGAAATGGGACTGCGGCCTTCCAAAGGTCCAAATGATTCTAATAGTCCTCCTGATCCTGCTGTGTCCAACAGTGAAGAGGGTACCGAAACCAGAGCTGATGCTGTGGGCAAGAAAATGGCTGCAACAGGAAGCTCCAGCAGTGAGGAGAGTGTTGAGACCACAGACTCTGAACAAGAGAGCCAGGACCAGACAGGAAACCAAGGAACTCCTGATCCAGCGATTCAGACAACTTCCCACATGTCTGTGCTTCAGGTCAGTCATAACATCCAGGAAGTACACAATGAAGAAGAACCTCAGAGTCAGTCAAATGTAGATCTCATACCCACATTGAGTTCAGAAGAAGATGAGCCATTGGTCAACAAAATCGAGCGCATCATGGATCTTGCGTTCAATGGTGAATCCAGTGAAGAAGGTACAGCTGTTGGGACGAACCCTGACTCTACCCCCTCAGACAACACCATCTCTGAAAACAACCAAAACGAAGAATCATTTTCAAATGAATCTGCAACCGATAGCCCAGGAATCAGTTCAGATGTGACTCGTGAATCAGTGGATCTCACCACAGAGAGCCCGATATTCGATTCTGAATCAGTGCCAACAAGCAATTCACTTGTTAGCGACGAAGATGCCTCCAGTGAGAATACCACACCAGATCCGAGCGCTAGCCCGCACATTACAACTCAGAGCAGCAGAGGATTAGATGATAGTGCTGAAGCTAATGCTCATGCTAACACTGCTAATGACAGTGAGGAGTCTCAAGAATCTCAGACCTTTACCACATCCACAGTGTTCCCCATCGCTAGCCAACCAAGCCACTTGCAAAACTCTGAAAACAGCAGCGATGAGGAAAACACACGAGACAGGAAGTCCAACCAGGGGATAATCAGTCAATTTCCTGTAGAGACATCCGCAAAAATAATAGCCGCTAATCTCTGGACGTCTTTCCTCCAAGCCCTGAAGGTTCCCATAGCTAATCCAAGTGGACAATCAGTCCAGAAAAATGTCCGAAGGCCACAAAGTACCAGACGTTATCATCAGCGTAGCAACAGGAGACAAAAAGCTAACAGCAGTGAGGAAAGTAAATAAAATCTGCGTAAATTTTGCACGTTTTTAACAATTAAAGACCGAGTCAGGAATTGCTAATGGAAGGTTGGTGCTTGGTCCTGCAACATAAGCAGTTTATTACAGTATATAAGGTTAGCATGTTAGCATTCATACATACTATTAGTAATCATGTTCTCCTTTAGCAATCATGCGTACAGTTAGCAAATTATTCTCTTTTAGCGTAGATCTCTGGAGCGGCCATGACACTTAGCTTTTAGCAAGTTTCCTGATTGAAGGCTTTAATGTGTTTTGTTTGTTTGTTTAGTTTTGTTTTAATTCCACATGTGACTCATGTAGTTGATGTAGGTCTGTTTTCTCCTCTCAGGAATGAATTGCTGTATTTTTGGAATGGAAAAGTGATCCAGATTTAACACAAACATCTTTTACCTCGAATAAAACGAGCTGTAATGATACTGATAGCTAAAAAAAAAAAAAAAAAAAAAAATCTGTATTGCAAGTGTATCAATATAACGACCTGGGAAAATTATTGATTTATTATTTTTTTTCAGATTGATCTTGTACTCCAAAAGCATGATTTCTATTTTAAATGATGAATAAATAAATAAAATAAACACATCTCATAATACAATGGTTCATGCAGCTGTAACAGTTTCCTGTGTGTTTATTCACCGTGTATTCATAATGGATTACTTTAAAGGTCCACATTGTCATTTTGAAAAGTGTTTCTAGTTCTATAAATAACTGTATAGATTTAGGACATGTCCCTGCAGTGGGTGTGGCCAGTTTCTTCATTTCTGGCTTCTATTTGCATTTTTCTGGGCTGCAATTCAGCTCACGGCCAGCAGAGGGCTCTAAACATTACACTCTTTAAAGGAACAGCTTGGAAAAAAGTTATATGTGAACCATTTATGTAAAAACTGGAGGCTATAATATTCCCTTACTTATTCCCTTAGTCCCTTACCCTTTAAGAGAGAGAATAAAGAGAGACAGTAAAGAGAGGGCTGGTGAGGGAATGACTGTTTATAGCTGCTATAACGTAAGTGACAACAGGAACTAACTCGTTTCACCAGCATTAATGTAACAATAAATGGATAAAAGTATAACGTGCCATTCTTTAATAAATAATAAACTGCAATTGTTGGTAAGCTACTGTGGTATAAGATGAATAAAAAAACTTGGGGACATGCTGTTATAGGAAAATAATCAACTTCTGGGTGGTAACAGTGACTCACACTGAACTCAACACACACTGAAGTTGATTATTATCCGATGACAGCACGGCACGGACGTTCCTCACCACACACACTGTTTATTTCCTTACTTACGTTTTAGTAATCGATTCATAACTGAATTTTAAAACTGACAACATATACTTCTGTATCTGAATTCTACCGATATCCACACACACACACACACACACACACACACACACACACACACACACACACACACACACACACCAAAACCACACCCACCATTTCAAAGTGAGCTGCATTTTCATTCAAACACCGTATTTATGCTGCTCTGTGGATATTATTACACCACAACACCTCTCTCTCTCTCTCACACACACACACACACACACACACACACACACACACACACACACACACACACACACACACACACACACACACACACACACACACACACACTTTTACTGGTGAATCACAGTTCTGCAAGACTGAAATCAGTGAGTAAAATAAAAGGAGTTTCTTCCTTGTTTATGTCTGCAGCTCATAATCTATAATAATGTGTAATAATGTATAATACACACTCGTTCTCTTTATCTGATGATGCATGTGATGATGATGTGGGAGAGAATAAACGCACTCCTATGTGATTAGTGTTACAGGAAATACAAAGTCGTTACACAGACACATCTCTCTGACTCTTTTACATTTTACTGTTTAGTGTTAGTTAATCACTTCTTCCACTTAGAACAATATGAAAGTAATAAGCACTAAATGAGAGAGAGAGAGAGAGAGAGAGAGAGAGAGAGAGAGAGAGAGAGAGAGAGAGAGAGAGTGGTGTGGTGTGATGAAGTGGAGTTACTGTTACCACCATGAAGTTGATTGTTTTCCTGTAACATCACATCCCCAAATGTTTCCCATACAGTTGCAATCAGAATGAATCAACCCTCATTGCAAATCAGGTTTATTGTCAAAATTTACAGACTTTCAGCTGTTTGCGATGAATAAATCAAACTAAAGCAATTGAAATAATTCAACACAGCGAATGCTTCAAGTGGTTTCCCCAAATTCAACTGAAAATGCAACTTATAATGACTTCTCCTGTCTCAAAATTATTCAACCCCCTGAATAGAATCCCTCACAACAGCACAAATATGCAAAACAGGTGTTGTCTCAAGCACACTAATCAAGGGCTTCATTAGTTGCACCAGATGTGCTTGAGATGGAACACATGAAATACCTGAACTGGCTAGGGGTTTGTTGAGTGTCACGTTTGACTGCAAAAGACCTGCAACAAGACTTGGTGGCACCATGCACTGAGGTTTCAGTGAGCAGAGTATGGCGCGTACTAAACGCTGAAGGTTTCCATGCCAGAACTCCAAGACGTTCACCACTACTGACCCAAAAGCACAAGAAAAGTCGCTCAAAATCATATAAATAATCCACAGAAGTTTTGGGATTCTGTTCTGTGGAGCGATGATACAAAACTGGAACTTTTCGGCACGATGGATCAGCGGTATGTCTGGAGAAAGAAGAATGAAGAAAGAACACTCTGTCCACAGTCGAGCATGGTGGTGGCTCGGTGATGCTCTGGGGCTGCTTTGCATCCTCTGGCACTGGAAACCTGCAGCATGTGGAAGGCAAGGTGGATTCATTGAAGTATCAGGAAATCCTAGGAGAAAACCTCATGCCGTCTGTGAGGAAGCTGAAGCTTGGGTGTCATTGGACCTTCCAAAAGGACAGTGATCTCAAGCATACCTCAAATTCCACCAAGGCTTGGTTGCAGAAGAAGTCCTGGAAGATTCTACAGGGCCATCACAGTCACCTGACTTGAACCCCATAGAAAATCTCTGGTGGGATTTGAAGAAGGTGGTTGCAGCACACAAACCCAAGAATATTACTGAACTGGAGGCCATTGCTCATGAGGAACGGGCTAAGATTCCTCAGGAACGCTGCCAGAAGCTGGTGTCTGGCTCTGCATCTCATTTGCAGCAGGTCATAACAGCAAAAGGGTCTCTACTAAGTACTAAAGATGCTTGTCATGAAGGGGTTGAATAATTTTGATTGCAACTGCATCAGAAAATGTACATTTTTAAAAACATGTTTATTATCAGTCGAGCGTCCGCTGTACACGTCCCTGTGAAGGAGCTGTTGCTATGGAAACCACAACGTATCAGAGCGAGCGCATTAATATAAACCTGCACTACTGTCAGAGCTGCTGTTATAGAAAACTAATCAAGTAGTCAATCAATCACCTTCTGACCAATCACAATCCAGATCTCAGCAGCACTGTGGTGTAAAGATTTTTTAAATAAACATGGTGGTGAGTTGTTAGCTCAGGTCCGTATTCTCTGAGTGTGTGTGTTAATATAAAGTGTGTGTAATTGTAGAGCAGGACAGATGGAGGTATCACTTTACACACTAACGCCTGTTATTGATACACTGAACCCTAGTTATTAGCAGTGTATGAGTGCACTTTAGCCTAAGTATAGCTGTGTGTGTGTGTGTGTTTTACCTGGCTGTGTTTATATAAAGGACTGCAGGGTTTTACAGGTGCACAGGTAAACCATCACTCTTGCTGTCTGAGGAACGAGAGACACTGAGAGACAGAGAGAGAGAGAGAGAGGGGGAGAGCGAGAGGACAGGTAAAGCTCCTTTGTTTGTTCATTTCTTACACAAATCTCAAATGCTAAAGTCTTTTCCTGCATCAGCTCTCAGTTTAAGGTTTAAGGGAGATTACTGAACTGCTTCAGAAGTTATGAGAGTCACTAACGCTATGTTGTGCATGCGCTGTTTAACTTTAACTGAAGCATCAGTAGATAAGATAGCTAATAAAATGTTCATTGCAAACATTAGCATGCTAGGTCAGGCAGTTTACTGGATGAAGTTCACTTAAGTGAGTTTGGTGGTTTATCCAAAAAATTCAGTGTAGCAAAGAAAATTCACGTGTGTAAAAAGAAAACAAAAACAAAACTTCAAGTCCCATCTATGTAAATGAATGCGAGTGGGGGGGGGCACTTACTTTCAGGCAGTATATACCACTGGAAAGGTGGCTTCAGTAATGCACACTCGAATATAGAGATCTGTAGTTTTCACCCATCAGTACCCTGTCAATATAATTCCCAGCATGCACTGCACAAACACACTGCACATCATTTAACCGTTAAATACAACTGACCAATCCTGACTCTTCTCATTAGCATATTCCTAACTCACGTTTACAACAGGTTTATCAGTGATGGTAAAATGATCGTATAAAAATGTCTCGTTATACTGATAATGTGAATCAGATACAGTGACAGTGTTTCTAATGAGTCAAGTGTGAGTTAAACGACTCAAACAATTTAAACAATTCAAGAGATTTAAATGATTCAAGTGACTCTAGAGATCCACTGAATGACTTTAGTGAATCAGTCGAGTCGTATAACTAATGATTCAGTCAATTTAAGTCATTCAAGCAGTTAAAATAATTTGTGTATTTTGGGAAATGTGTGATGTTTTAAAGGACTGATAAACATGTGAGGCTGCTATATGTTTGTTTGTTTTTTTGTTTGTTTGTTTGTTTGTTTGTAAGATCTGATTAAGCGTTGGCCTTTCTTTTTTTGATTTGGCGGAAAAGGAGAATTCATTTTTCCTCATTTGGTTGAGTTATGTTTATTATTTTATGTAAACAAACAAATGAAAGAAAGAATATATATATATATATATATAACAAATAAAATACTAATATTGGATGTTTTTCATGGTTAGTGTGTTTATGGTTAATTATTCATCATGGGTGTTTACTTTGTTTCCTGATTATGATAGTAATATTTTACTGTGATCATTTCTCATGTATTTTATTTCACAGATCGGTCACCATGATGCAGGCGGTGCTGTTGTGCCTCTTTGGCTCCCTCACTGCTCTTCCTGTACGTTACACTGCATTACTGTGTGTTACTGAGAGCTTTATTCAATTCAACAAGAAACACAGAATCCAATCTCACAGTCTAGATCAGACCCAAAACAGTGAACAGTTTAGACAGTGAGGGGGTGGGGTATTAGGGGTTGGGTGAAAAAATGTAAAACCTAAAGTGTAAAACCTGTTTTTTTTTCTTGCTCATTGTTATTCTTTCGTGTCTCTCAGGTTCCCCGGGTGGAGGAGGTGCAGTCAGTAAGATCCACATCCTCATTACATACTACTCATACTACTCATACTACTCATACTCATACTACTCATACTCATACTACTCATATTACTCATACTACTCATACTACTCATACTCATACTACTCATACTACTCATACTCATACTACTCATACTCATACTACTCATACTACTCATACTCATACTACTCATACTCATACTCATACTCACTACTCATACTCATACTACTCATACTACTCATACTACTCATACTCATACTACTCATACTACTCATACTACTCATACTCATACTACTCATACTCATACTCATACTCATACTCATACTCACTACTCATACTCATACTACTCATACTACTCATACTACTCATACTCATACTACTCATACTCATACTCATACTCACTACTCATACTCATACTACTCATACTACTCATACTACTCATACTCATACTACTCATACTCATACTACTCATACTACTCATACTCATACTACTCATACTACTCATACTACTCATACTACTCATACTCATACTACTCATATTACTCATACCACTCATACTCATACTACTCATATTACTCATACCACTCATACTCATACTACTCATACTACTCATACTCATACTACTCATATTACTCATACTACTCATACCACTCATACTCATACTACTCATATTACTCATACCACTCATACTCATACTACTCATATTACTCATACCACTCATACTCATACTACTCATACTCATACTACTCATATTACTCATACTACTCATACCACTCATACTCATACTACTCATACTACTCATACTCATACTACTCATATTACTCATACCACTCATACTCATACTACTCATACTCATACTACTCATACTCATACTACTCATATTACTCATACCACTCATACTCATACTACTCATACTCATACTACTCATACTACTCATACTCATACTACTCATACTACTCATACTACTCATACTACTCATACTCATATTACTCATACTCATATTACTCATACTCATACTCATACTACTCATACTCATACTACTCATACTCATACTCATACTACTCATACTCATACTACTCATACTACTCATACTCATACTACTCATACTACTCATACTCATACTACTCATACTCATACTACTCATACTACTCATACTCATACTACTCATACTACTCATACTCATACTACTCATACTCATACTACTCATACTACTCATACTACTCATACTCATACTACTCATACTCATACTACTCATATTACTCATACCACTCATACTCATACTACTCATACTACTCATACTCATACTACACATACTACTCATACTCATACTACTCATACTCATACTACTCATATTACTCATACCACTCATACTCATACTACTCATACTACTCATACTCATACTACACATGCTACTCATACTCATACTACTCATACTCATACCACTCATACTCATACTACTCATACTCATATTACTCATACCACTCATACTCATACTACTCATACTACTCATACTCATACTACTCATACTACTCATACTCATACTACTCATACTACTCATACTCATACTACTCATACTCATACTACTCATATTACTCATACCACTCATACTCATACTCCTCATACTACTCATACTCATACTACACATACTACTCATACTCACACTACTCATATTACTCATACCACTCATACTCATACTACTCATACTACTCATACTCATACTACACATGCTACTCATACTCATACTACTCATACTCATACCACTCATACTCATACTACTCATACTCATATTACTCATACCACTCATACTCATACTACTCATACTACTCATACTCATACTACTCATACTACTCATACTCATACTACTCATACTACTCATACTCATACTACTCATACTCATACTACTCATACTACTCATACTACTCATACTCATACTACTCATATTACTCATACCACTCATACTCATACTACTCATACTACTCATACTCATACTACTCATACTCATACTACTCATACTACTCATACTCATACTACTCATATTACTCATACCACTCATACTCATACTACTCATACTACTCATACTCATACTACACATGCTACTCATACTCATACTACTCATATTACTCATACCACTCATACTCATACTACTCATACTCATATTACTCATACCACTCATACTCATACTACTCATACTACTCATACTCATACTACTCATACTCATACTACTCATACTACTCATACTACTCATACTACTCATACTCATACTACTCATACTCATACTACTCATATTACTCATACCACTCATACTCATACTCCTCATACTACTCATACTCATACTACTCATACTCATACTACTCATATTACTCATACCACTCATACTCATACTACTCATACTACTCATACTCATACTACACATGCTACTCATACTCATACTACACATGCTACTCATACTCATACTACTCATACTACTCATATTACTCATACTACACATACTCCTCGTAGTCATACTAATTCACCCTACTTCGATTTTAATTCATTTCTCTCTCTCTCTCTCTCTCTCTCTCTCTCTCTCTCTCTCTCTCTCTCTCCCTCTCTCTCTCTCTCAGGGAAGTGGGGATTTTATAGTCACTAGAGCAGCTGACTCAGTCTCAGTGGTATGTTGTGTTTCACTGTGAAATAAGTGTAATATTTTATGAGAGAGAGAGAGAGAGAGAGAGAGAGAGAGAGAGAGAGAGAGAGAGCTCCAGTGGGCTGGAAACAGGATGTATATCTAAAATCACCACATGTAAAGTACACAGTGCACTATTTAGGGAGCTTTTATGGCCATTTTATACCACAGTCATGTCAGAAAGCATAGTGTAGAATATTTAGTGTACTGCACCTAGGAGACTTCAGTTCTTTTTTATGAGTAGGGAATAGAGTGCTATTTGGGACACAGAGAGTGTGTTTGGAATAATCATTGTCTGAGTGACTGTGGCTTCTGGTCACTCACTGATGGTGTGGCACTTTTTGATGATGTCATCTGTCTGTTGTGTATTTCAGGTGAGTTCCTCACCAAGCAGCACTCTGCTCCCTCTCCCTCAGACGTTCTGGCGTTCTCCCGGGAGAACCCACACTCAGCCCGTGGCTCCTGAGGAGAACTTCATTCCTGTATCTGAGCAGTATCTGGAGGTCATGACCCCGAACCCCACTGTGCCTAAAATGGGAGCCAAACCTCTGAGAGATGCTCTGACTCGCCCTACTGAGGTTCCCTCTGGTCTAAGTGTTACAGAGTCCACGGAGCCGAATCACACCGGAACCCCACCACCCCCGACTCTGACTGCTCCACCCAGGGAACTGAACTACAGTCCTGTAAACATCAGCCATGACGCCTCACTTCCTGTCTCAGGTGCTCGCATCAGGCCTCGGAGTGCTGAGGATGCAGAGAACAATGAGGATGCAGAGAACACAAAGAATGATGGAGAGAATAAGCGCAACACTGCCACCTCTGGGGGAAAAAAGGGGAAGAAAAATACAGCAAAGGGAGGAACAAAAGGAACAAAAGTAGAAGCAAAGGGAGGGCAGAAAGAAACAGGAAATGGACAGAATGCAAAAACAGAGAAGATCCAAAGTGCAGATTTTAGCTTTGAGTTTGATGGTTTTGGATGGCTAGGTGACGACCCTGGAAACGCCCAAACAACACAAGGACCAAACAGCCCCGGTGACTCAAGCTCAAGCTCCAGTTCAAGCTCAAGCTCAAGTTCAAGCTCAAGCTCAAGTTCAAGCTCAAGCTCAAGTTCATCAAGTGAATCAAAAGACTCTAGTAGCTCCAGTGACTCAAGTGATTCGAGTAAATCTTGTGATTCAAGCAAGTCCAGCAGTTCAAGTGATTCAAGTGACTCAAGTGACTCTTGCAATTCAAGCGACTCCAGTGATTCAAGTGACTCAAGTGATTCAAGTAAATCTTGTGATTCGAGCAAGTCCAGCAGCTCAAGTGATTCAAGTGACTCAAGTGACTCTTGCAATTCAAGCGACTCCAGTGATTCAAGTGACTCAAGTGATTCAAGTGACTCAAGTGATTCAAGTAAATCTTGTGATTCGAGCAAGTCCAGCAGCTCAAGTGATTCAAGTGACTCAAGTGATTCTTGCAATTCAAGTGACTCCAGTGATTCAAGTGACTCAAGTGATTCAAGTAAATCTTGTGATTCGAGCAAGTCCAGCAGCTCAAGTGACTCAAGTGACTCTTGCAATTCAAGCGACTCCAGTGATTCAAGCAGCTCGAGTGAATCAAAGGAGACGCCTGTAGTTCATCACAGTTCATCCAACTCCAGTGAATGAATCAGAAAAACAACCGAATCAGTTTTACTGAATCAGAATCAGTTCTCATTTCCTCTCCAGTTTCCATGATGTTACGATAGCGGTAGCTAACAGATCATACAGCTAATTAGCTTATCTTTTTTTCCTTCCAAATTATTTTTCTTTTTGTGTACTCTATTCAAATAAATATTGTTATAAATAATCCAGACTCCATGATTCTTTGGGATCTGAATAAAATCTGTACATGCATCCAAAGAAACACAGAAAAACAGACTGTAGGGAGAATAAATGAGAGTTTTACAATATTTTAGGACTCAGTTTTGTTTATATGAAAAAAGATCGCTGGGACAAGGGGACACATCATCACTAAGTGATGTATCAGATGTGTGTGTGTGTGTGTGTGTGTGTGTGTGTGTGTGTGTGTGTGTGTGTGTGTGAGAGAGACACTCAGACAGTCAGAAGAGTGCACTTGTTTAGCGTCAGATTACATTACAGTGTTAATGAGGTTCAGATGCTGGGTGTGTTGTGGTGTGTAAAATATGACCACAGTCTGGGTCGTGCTCCGCTCCAAGTCTTTTACAGACACCGCACACACCTCTGACCTGAACCACAACACACACACACACACACACACACACACACATACACACACACGCACACACACACGCACATAAATACCAGTATAATACCGTTACAAGACCTGAATAACATACAGTTCTTTTTTTATTATTCATTTAAATTTAGTTTCCAAAATAGATACCACTCAGTAACATGAATTATATTTAATCAGTAACAGAAGCTGACATTATGAAGATGTTTGTGTTTTCTAAATGTGAATTATAGAAGTCCATAATGTTCAGAAAACGTTCTGCTAAACTAAAATTGTAATCTAGACTTCCACCTTCCCGGGCAGGAGAGCCTTTTTCTGTTCAATTTTCCGCATTAATATTTTAAACGAAGCATCAGACGTCTCATTAATCTCACCTCATGAGGTCGAAGGCAAAGTTGATTTCATTTTGGCCCAGATAATTTAAATATAAATGATTTTCAGAAATGTGATAAGCTTCATAAGTTGTATTTTCTATATTCCATTAAAATGATTGGAAATGTCGATGATGAACATTTCACAGTTGAATGTTCAGTTTAATTAAAAAATTTTTTTTTTAAAAATGAAGTCTAATCCAAATCTGATCCAAATGAATCGTTTTAGATTTCACTGTCCTTCAGTGAATCATTTCCTGAAGAATGGAATCGTGGTGGAATTTGACACGTCACTGATTCATCGAATCGTTGACTGAGAATCAGAATTAAATGCTCCAGACAGTGCTACAGCTGATACTGATCTCAGACCAGTGAAACATAATAAAGAGCTGTTCCTGTGTAAATACACACACGCCTTATTTATGTCCATGAGAGGAGATTATAAATGCATAAGCTGAATTATAAATAGTTATTTATGGGAGATTTTTTGAAACATTCCCTGTAATTAGTGGTTTCACTGATTAACTCGTAGAAATGTCCCTAATTTAAACTGTTCATTACAGATAGAATGAGGGAGAAAAACACTGGCTGATGTTCCTGTAACCCATAATAGAAACATGAGCTGTGTTTATTCAGCGTCAGACACGGTCTGATCCCACACACTGGATATTACTTCTTATTCTTTTTTCTTTTAAAGCCAGGCGTTGTGTTCAGGAACAATTTGAAACAGAAAGCGGTGTATAAGAGTACATCATTAAACTGAATATAAAAATACACCACTGCTGAGATCTCATTTCATCTGAATGACATTTAATATAGATATAAACTCAAACCGGGTAAATGATGGTGTCACCTTTCCGTACTTTATAGTCTGAGCTCTTTGATGTTCTTTTGTATTTCAGACTAAACTGATCTGTGGTGGAGTTTCATACACATCAAACACAACACGATAAAGTACAGTGTGGTGACGCCATCTTTCATCAGAGTTCATAAATACGGTCTGAGTCTAAAATAAACTCTGTTTACATTACATTAAATACTTTTACAACGATTATATTTTTAACTGCGCCTCAGTAAAGTTTAAACTATACAATATACAAATACACACAGCAGAAATCATAAACTGTAATATAAACTCACATTACAAACACCTTCTGGTGACTCGAGTGATTCGAGTGAATCAATTAAATAGTCAAATGGCTACTGATTCAAGGGAATCAAGAAATTCCTAATGATTCCTACTGAATTCCCAATTCCTAGTGAACTCTAATGATTCAAACACTTCACATGATCCAAGTGACTTCTCAGTTTAGAAATGTGTGCGTTTCAGTTCACTCTAGCAGATTCACATGATTGAATTGATTCCAGTGATTCTAATGATTCAAACAATTTATTAAGTGATTTGTTTAATTCAGGTAGGTCAAAGTGACTCAAATGATCTGAGTGACTTTCTTGTTTTATGTATTTTCAAGATTTAGTGACACTAAAACAATTAAAATAACTGCTTCAAGTAACTCATTCAAGCATTTTAAATGATTCGAGTATGTCAAATGACTCTTTTATTCAAGCGATTCAAGTAACCTCTCCAAGACAATCTGCTGTCTTTAGCATTTCAAATGATTTTTATTGATTTTAATGACTCTTGTGATTCAAGTAACTGCTTCTTGTAAGCTAACAACTCAAACAACTCTTTTAGTGACTCAAAGATTCAAGGGACTCCTGCAAATAAGTTAAAACATTCCAGTAAGTCAAGCGACTCAACAAAATCAGCAGTTTTGAATCGTACAGGAGAGAAATAGCAGAAATGCAACAGTAACAGAAATATTTACAGTGTTCAGAGATTCAGCTCGACATTAAATGGAGATTTTCATTCTGTATACTAGTCTGAAGTCATTTTTTTTTTCTTTTTAAAAGACATGAAGACTTCAGTAAAGTATCAAGTGTTCTATATACAGCAGATATATGAGTGTGAGACAGCAGCAGGGTGGAGGAGTCACACACTCCTATAAAAACTCACATTATAAACACCTTCAGCTCTGATTACTTTTCCACAATGACTTTTGTTGGGTTTTTTTTTTTTTTGCGATTAGCAAAGATGAGCTGGAGAAAGGCACAATGTGAACTAAAATTATTATTATTATTATTATTAGTATTAGTATTATTATTATTGGTCACATGGTTTGAGTTCTTGGACATGTGTGAGAGTAGAGATCAGTGTTAAACTAAACCATTGTGTCATACAAACAGAAATAGAGGTTTATAGAGAGCTTTATTAAAAACGCAGCGTCTCGCCGTTTCGCCCACACACACACACACACACACACACACACACACACACACACACACACACACACACACACACACACACACACACACACACCCTCTCCTGCGTTCTGATTGGCTGAACACACTCCACACATGGCTTTAAATTCACTCAGGTCTGAAACAGAAGTCTGAATCTAAAGTTCACGCAAAATCCACAGATCCTGAACGTTAAGCCGTGCGACGCCTGAGATTAAAGGTAAGACTGAGTTTGTGTTTCTAGACAAATTTAGAATTTCTAGAGCTCAGGTTTCTAAAAGGATATCCAGGTAACAGGTGTAACAGAGTAGATTAATTTATTAATCAGCTGATGTAGATGTGATTATTTTATTCTGGATGAAACTATTAAAATCTGTAGCTGTAATACACTGATAGATTTACTGTATGTTATAGTAATACCTGTTCACTTTAACCTTAATTATTTTACACACAGTCCCTTCCAAAACTATTGGAACGGCAATTACACCAAAGACATTTGGGTTTGAGATCAAAAGATGGAGATGAGACGAGAGTTTAGGATTTCAGCTTTTATTTCCTGCTATTTACATCTAGACGTGTTAAACAACATAAAACATAGAACCTTTTGTATCAGACCACCCAATGTTTAGGTGAGCAAAAGTATAGGAACAGATAAGTCAAAGTTAATAACACTTAATATTTGGTCTCATGTCCCTCGCTTGCAGTAACTGCATCAATCCTGAGACTCACTGACACCAAACTGCTGGTTTCTTCTTCTGTGAAGCTTTTCCATGTTTTTACTGCAGCTTCTTTCAGTTGTTGTTTGTTTCGGAGGGGTTTCTCCCTTCAGTCTCCTCTTCAGGAGGTGAAATGCTGCTCAGTTGGGTTAAGGTCTGGTGTTTGACTTGTCCAGTCTAAAACCTTCCACTTTCCCCCCCTGATGAAGTCCTTTGTTGAGTCAGCAGTGTGTTTTGGATCGTTGTCTTGCTGCATGATGAAGTTCCTCCTGATTCATTTGGATGCGTTTCTCTGTAAATTGTCAGACAAAATGTTCCTGTGAACTCCTGAATTCATTCTGCTGCCACCATCATGAGTTCCATCATCAATAAAGATTAGTGAGTCTGTTCCAGAAGCAGCCATGCGAGCCCAAGCCATGACACTACCTCCACCATGTTTCACAGATGAGCTTGTATGTTTTGGATCATGAGCGGATCCTTTCTTTCTCCACACTTTGGCCTTTCCATCACTCTGGTAGAGGTTCATCTTGGTTCCAGAACTTTTGTGGCTCATCTCTGTAATTCTTTGTGAATTCCAGTCTGGCTTTCTGACTCTTACTGCTGATGACTGGTTTGCATCATGTGGTACGGCCTCGATATTTCTGCTCTCAAGGCCTTCTTCAAACGGTGGATTGTGATACCTTCACCCCTGCCCTGTGGAATTCTAAAACTCTTGTCTCATATTCATCTTTTAATCTCAAACCCAGATGTCTTCAGTCTACAGCAAAAACAAATAAATTGACCTTGCCAAGTATTTCAGAGTAGTATTTTGGGTTCAACAGGAACAAACTTGTTTCACAGAGATTAAATGCAACTATAAACAGATAAAAATGTGTTCTTTAAAAGGTAAAACAACTATAATTATTGGTGAATTGCTGTGGTGTAAGAGGAATAAAACACGTGCTGTTATAGGAAATTAATCAACGTTCAGGGTGATAAGAGTAAGTCCACTTCATCACATCACCAGTGATTATTTTTCTATAACAGCACAGCCTGAGTGTTTTATTCTTTACATTTTTTTTTTTTTTTGCAGTTGAAATTTTGAGTAAAATCTCTAAGGTTCCATGTTTAAAGTTAAGAATGTTGAATAAAACATAAACAATAAACATGTGCTGTACATAAGCTCAGTTGATGAGTTAAATGAGTTATTGAGCCCGGTTTTGGTTAACAGGAGTGAAAATGCGGGTCACGCTGCTGCTCGCCTGTCTGTTGGCTCTGAGTCTGGCCGTGCCGGTAAGAGTTCGTCACCGAGGTCAATTACATTAAACATTAAACATGATTTAATGACTTTACTCCTGTCTTCTTTCTGATCTGATGTGTTTACTCAGCTGCACAAACACAGAGTGACCCGTTCAGAGAGCTCAGAGGATGATGTGGTACACTCACTCACACACACACACACACACACACACACACACACACACACACACACACTGTATATACAAGTCACTAGTCCAGCCACTGAGATCTGGCATCATTTCAATGTCATCTTTTTCAGGGTGATTCTGAAGATGGCAGCGATGAAAGAGGAGAAAAAATAGAGGGAGACAGAGAAAATGGAGAAGAAGAAGGAGAAGAGGGTGAAGGAGAAGGACAAGAAGGAGAAGAAGACGCAGGAGAAGCTGGAGAGGGGGGAAACCAGGAAGAGGAGGCGCAGGGTGGAGGAGAAGAAAAAGAAGAAGAAGGAGGAGAAGGAGAAGAAGGTAACAGAGAAAACAATGAAGGAGAAGGAGGAGAAGAGGATGGTGGAGAAGGTGAAGGAGAGGAGAGTGAAGGAGAGCTAGAGCGCAGAAAGAGAGATGAAAGTAATGAGGAGGGAAGCGAGGAGGGAGACAGCGCTGAGGACGAGGACGGGGGAGAAAAAGACGGAAAGAAGAGTGGAGGTGATGAAGAGAGTGATAGAGGTGATGAAGAGGGAGGTGAAGGACACAGAGAAGGAGATGAAGAGGAAGGTAATGGAGGAGAAGAAGACGGAGGAGCACTCGAAACAGGTGAGCTTGAAATTGTGTGTGTGTGTGTGTGTGTGTGTGTGTGTGTGTGTGTGTGTGTGTGTGTGTGTGTGTGTGCGCGTGCGCGTGTGTGTGTGTGTGTGTGTGTGTGTGTGTGTGTGTGTGTATTGATGTCTTTATGTGGACATGTGTTTCACTCTCCATTTTTTGCTTTTGTGTATTTCTTACTCTGTTCATAATCTCTCTCTCCACAGGTCACGATCTAACACCTGATCTTACACACCTGGAGTAACACACCTGATCTTACACACCTGGAGTAACACACCTGATCTTACACACCTGGAGTAACACACCTGATCTTACACACCTGGAGTAACACACCTGATCTTACACACCTGGAGTAACACACCTGAAGTAACACAATTGATGTAATACACCTGAAATAACAACACACCTGATGTAACACACCTGAATGTCACCTGACAGTGTGTGCGAGGGAGCTGAAGGACAGAGCCCCGCCCAGTCACATGTATAAAAGCAACGCTGTTTACTTTTTCTGTATATTTATAATCACCTCGTTTTATTTCTCCACCGTATTTGAAACTGTGGCTGTATTTTGCTCGACATGTTCCATATGAAGTGTGTAAATAAATGTATAAGACACTCTGATGCTGTGGAGTTTTCTCTTTCAGCGATCTCCTTACAGAAAACGTCACCATAGCAACGATTACACGTTTTTTTTTTTTAATCTGTTTACGTGTAGAGTCCGCCGTACTGAGCTGTTACTATAGAAACCATACCGTATTAGAGCGAGCGCATTAATATAAACCTGTCAGTCATGTTAGAGAAATAATGCACAACGCCCGACCAATCAGATTCGAGCATTTAACAAAACTGTATGATGAAAATGAATCGTTCGGACCAATCAGAGCCCAGCGTTCAGCGGCGTTATGGTATAAAGAGTGTAACTGCCCTGAGTGAGAGAGCGAGTCCTCGGTTCCTCGGGGCTTTTATACGCCGATTGGGATGAAATGTAAAAGACAAAAACGATTCTTTGTTGCTGAAAGTAAAATAATTTATTGGAGTTGGTCTCACCAGCCCTCTGTGTCATCATCTTCATCCTCATCCTCATCCTCATCCTCATCCTCGTGATCAATAATCAATAACATCACAAACACAGGGCGTGAACATCATCAGACATCAACACCACACGCCTTCTCTGAGCGAGTCACACACAGCTACAGGGGAAGTGATGTCACACTGGCAGACTTTGATCTCCATTATCACTGGCAAAACAGAACCTGGTGATGTCACAGTCCAGGGGCGTGGCTCTGACATCACAGGGACGATTGATAGCAGATGCTGCTTTTTGATTGGACGACAGTATGACTGTCATAATTATGAGAGACACTGCTCTCGATAATTACTGCTTCTATTAACAACATTATCACTCAGTAATAAAAAAGAATTACAACGTAATCGTAACTGTCTATTAATCATTAATTAACGAGAGAGACTGCCAGACACACACACACACACACACACACACACACACACACACACACACACACACATACACACACACACACACTTTTGTAGAATATGTGATGATGGTTATGGGTTAACTCCAGGTTATTGATATTAGATATTAGAACAACCCCAAGTTCTAGGAATCCCAGGAATGGTTTGTGATGGTTCCATGTGTTCTAGAGTGAGTTGTGAATTTTTGAAATGGTCTGGAAAAGGTTCTTGTGTTTCTATAATGGACCGTCTAAGTGGTTCTGACATTTGTAGAACAGGTTGAGAAAGTGCCAGATGTGCAACAAAGGGTTGTGAACTTTTCAGAACACGCTGTGAAATTTTGTAGAAGAAACTGTGAGGATTCTAAAACGGGGTTCTGAAGGTTCTAGAATGGTCTGAGAATAGTCTACAAGGAGTTGTGGAGTTGTCCAGGTTCTAGAATGGGCGGTGAAGGATCTAGAATTTGTTGTAAATGATGTCAAGGGGTTGTGAATATTCTGGAGATGTAGTAAATGTTCTAGAATGGGTTGTTAATGGTTCTAACAGGATGAGCAGGTCCTAGAATGGGTAGTGAAGGTTCTAGAATGGTATCTGACCATTGTATATGTCCTTCTGTGGATGTAAATTCCCCAAAATGGGTGCTGGAAGTACTGAAGGTTCTAGAAAGAAAGGTTCTGATTGTGCAGCTTCCAGAAGGAGTTATGTAGAAAGTTCTGGAATGTTCTAGAACGGGTTTTGAATGGGTGTTGAGAGCTTTTAGACTGGATTGTAAATGTTCTACAGTTCTATATAGGTTACAGGAGGGGGTCTAAACGGTCTAAACGGCTTGTTGAAGGTTCTACACGGTTTCAAGAGTCATGAATGTTTTAGAAGGGATTTTGCAGGTTCTAGAATAGGCACTGAACAGTCTTGAGGAGTTCTGAATGGTGGACGGGGCAGTTACGGTTCTAGAACGGGTTGTCGACGTTCCAGACGTCACCGCTCAGCGCGTTGGCCGCGCCCTGCAGTGTCCAGGTGAACAGAGCGAGCTGGTGACGGAACCGAGCCTCGTGGAACAGGTGAGGGTGAGAACGCAGCCGGGAGAGATGCTCAGTGAGCGCGCTCAGAGTGTGTTCACCACGACCA
>CM042570.1:557500-562500 GCA_023630585.1 Cranoglanis bouderius | reverse complement strand
CCGAGCCTGCCTCTGATCCAGACTGGACGAGCTTCAGCTCCACTTGAGATACAGAGCTCCTGACCCTGCCCACTTCTTCCACCTGGGCCCCGCCTCTTGAGGACTGAGTGAGACAGAGCGAGCAGACTTCACACACTCTCAGGAACACTTCATTATTAGCTGTGTTCCATTTGAGAGAAGCTGCCTCAACATGCTGCCTACCTAGGGAACTACATTCTGATTGGAACACTATGGTAATGGAGGACAATATTAATTCAGTGTGTGTGTGTGTGTGTGTGTGTGTGTGTGTGTGTGTGTGTGTGTGCTGTGCTCTCACCACGGCTAGTAGCCTTTGCACAGGGTCAGCCATCAACCTCCTCTATGACCTGTACACACACACACACACACACACACACACACACACACACACACACACACACACACACACAGTGATTTAGGACGTATCAGAGTAAGAAAAATCAAACCACATGTAAACCACATTCCCAGAGTGCATTGCAGCAGATTGTTAGGACTCTGATGCAATGCCATCCATGTAGAGAGTGAGACAGCTGATGACATCATGACCGTGTCTTACACACACTCCTGTCCCCATCCCTCCGTCTCTATCTGTCACTTCCAGGAGACACAGGAAAGGGGAGAGGGGGAGATAAGAGAAGGACAAACTGCCGCACCCTCTTTCACACACACACACACACACACACACACACACACACACACACACACACACACACACGCAGTGGCCGCACAAGCTGTCGTTCGCCGTGGTGTTCACGCAGTCTAACACACGTGAATCATTGTGGTGTGATTAACGCAGGCTGATATTTAAACACGTGGCTCCATAATTATTGGCACCCTTCATGAAAAGGAGAAAAAATGATGCTAGAAAATATAAATTACACACAATAATTCAAACTTTCCACTCCAACACCAATCACATTCACATAAGCAATAAAACATGCCAAGATGGTGTGATTATTTTCCTCTAACGGCACGTCCCCGAGTGTTTTATTCCTCTTACACCACAGAAACTTACCAACAATTACAATTTTTATCTAGTAAAGAACGTCACGTCATACTTTTATCCATTTATCATTATGGGATGTCGGTGAAGTGAGTTAGTTCCTGCTGTCACTTACATTATAGCAGCTATAAACACTCGTTCCCTCACCAGCGTCTCTTTATTCTCTCTTTATTCTCTCTCTTTATTCTCTCTCTTTATTCTCTCTTTATTCTTTCTCTTTATTCTCTCTCTTTACTCTCTCTCTTTATTCTCTCTCTTTATTCTCTCTCTCTTTATTCTCTCTCTTTATTCTCTCTCTCTTTATTCTCTCTCTCTTTATTCTCTCTCTTTATTCTCTCTCTCTTTATTCTTTCTCTTTATTCTCTCTCTCTTTATTCTCTCTCTTTATTCTCTCTCTCTTCAGGTGAATAAGACCAAACAATCACAGCTTGTCGTGTTCGAGAGAAACCGTAAAGAAGCGTAAACTCCGACTGTTACAAAGCGCTGACACTGGAGACTCCTTCCATACATGTTACAGAAAAAATTCACCATATCAACAGTTACACACATTTTTAAATCCCTTTATCATTAGACTTGTGATGACATGGAGTGCAAAAGTTTGTGCACCCTCAGGACATTTTTGACACCTCTGTTTACACACTGCAGATTTCATTCTCCTCACGTCTACAGACTCAGAGGCTCAGAGCACAATTCCTCTGTTGATTTTACTCACATTTCATTTTTGACATCTTGGAAGTCGAGCTGTACGCAGATCAACTGTGAGATAACGGCAAGGCACATTTCCCCCTTTTCCCCATTCAACAACCATAGAGGGCACAAACTTTTGCCCTGGACAGTAACTACTACAACTAACTCATTCCACCAGAATGTTCTGCTTAACACAGCATCGATCCCTGACTTACACGTGCACACACACACACACACACACACACACACACACACACACGCACACACACACACACACACGCAAATACAGGCCAAGGCCACAGATCACACGGTCATTTCCAGCAAACACACACATCAGATACCAGATACACACTTCAAAAAAGACAAACCACATCAATCATGTACCACACACACACACACACACACACACACACACACACACACACACACACACACACACACACACACACACACACACACACACACACACACACACACACACACACACACACACACACACTCCACTTATGGGCCATGAACATAACTAATAACTAATAATCCCTAATAATCCAGTCATAACAAATTAAACCAGAAAACATCATAAACATTTCCTTTGACTTTAAAAAGTTACTTTAAGAATTTTTTACATTTGTTTTGTGAATCTAAATCACAGAGAGAAACTATAACTCCTCTAATTCACTGTGTGTGTGTGTGTGTGTGTGTGTGTGTGTGTGTGTGTGTGTGTGTGTCACTACCAGAAGAGAGCTGAAACATACGCGTGATCTCTCCGCAGTGTGAAAATAATAAACACAACAGCAGTGTGCGAAAGTTTGCATCCCCTCAAAACAATGAGAGCAACATCCCATGTTACTGAATGTAAACGATATAAATGTGTGTTTATTTCCCTAAAAGCTCTTCTGCGGTTTCATTTTGCATTTCGTGACTCTCTCTGGTTATTTTTCCTCTGTTAACTGTTTGATCTTGATCTTGTCAAGGCTTAAATAAAACTTTACAAACTCATCACGTGTTGAGTTTTAAACTCTGTGTTTAACGTTGCTTAATTTCCACAGGCAAGAGCTTATGTTAGGATCCAAACAACAGAAGTTTAAAAAGTGTCTGCTCACCTCTCTAATAAGGTGCGTGTCCAAGTTTTACCTTTAAAACGTCCTCTGATCCCTCTGCAGACATTAGACTCCTAGATCAGGTACAAAATAATATAAGTGAACTCAGGGAATGCAAACTTTTTTCACTGAGACTCACTGACTGATTAGTTAAAGAATCTCATTTGCATATTTCATGTGTATTTCAGTATGCTGTTACATTTAGATATAGCACAATATAAATTATTTTTTAAAAATGTTTAAATGGACATTTAATTCCTTTTTGTAGGTAAAGTGTAAACTAACCATCTATTTTATTTTCATTTCCAGGCAAAAATAAACCAAACAAACTTTCACATTCAACTTTACACAAATCGATGATGAACTCGGAACAAACCAACCAATCATGAGGCACCCTGACCTTTTACCCTAACACACACACACACACACACACACACACACACACACACTCACACCCACACACACACACCCACACACACACACACACACACACACACGGGGTGACATATTTGCACTGAGTCATGTTCTACTGGAGTTAAATAAAACTTCACCTTCAACATCCAACATTAACTTCAACATCTACAGAAACTTTCACTTTTTCAAATATAGTTCATATTGAACTTGCCATGTATTCCAAGCTTGCTGGGGACATTTACTCTCTCTCACACACACACACACACACACACACACACACACACACACACACACACACACACACACTTCAATTTCCAACAAAACTCACTTAAATTTCTTAAAGACTCAAAATAATCAGAACAGTAAACCAGTATGAAGAAGATACTCACGCTCTCTAACAGCAGTGTGTGTGTGTGTGTGTGTGTGTGTCTCCTAACTGACTGTATTTATACCCCGCCCCCTTTCACATGGCCCTGGTACAGGAGTAATCAGGGGGAGGGGTTTAGATAATGTACACTGTATAATGATATTAATACAGGATTTTAATCATATATTAGTGTATAAAACAGGAAATAATAAACAAATATAATGTAATAAATAAAAAAATGCTATTTTTATTTTCTACATGGCCAACACACACACACACACACACACACACACACACACACACACACAGTTAATTCCCAGGCTGTAGGACTTGACGATATCATAAAATTTCACAAAAATTATCATAAAATCTTTAAACATTATCACTTAACAAAACAACAGCAAACTCAACTGATGTATCAAAATAGAGATTTATTAAATTATATCATTAACATATGTACAGACAGACACAGTTACACACTATATATATATATATATATATATATATATATACACACATACATATACAGTACAGTGCAAAAGTTTTAACCCCCTATTTTTTTTTAGTACAAACTTTGTTATAGATGTTTTATTTTATGACGTCTACATGATCAATTCAGTACAAAAACATTTTAGTTTCCCAAACATTAGTTTTCCAGCACAAATTAAAATGTTACAGAAAAATGTTTGTACGTCATTAAAGAAAGCAGTGTATTACGTAAGAGACACTTTTCAGACAGTAAACACAATGAAGGCTGCTGGGTTTCACTGCAGAAATAAGAAGCGAGTGCGAAAGTCAAAGTGTCCAGAAGAACTGTGTCTGGTTCTGCAAGATGCTCAATAAAACTTACCAGCTCATTTCCTTATAAAACTGCACACATTGTACCGGAGACTACTGTTTTTATTTATATTTTTATTTGTTTGTCACCAAATATTGACTTTGTTTTATTTACTACCGTTTACTGCTATTTTTTTAAATGTAGAAACATTTAATTTCATTATTTTGAAGGCATCTTTGCTCTACAGCATTTCTTTACATGTGTCTAAAACCTTTGCACAGTGCTGTATGTCTGAGTGTGTGTGTGTGTCTATGTGAGAGTGTGTATGTGTGTGTGTGTGTGTGTCTATGTGAGAGTGTGTATGTGTGTGTGTGTGTGTCTATGTGAGAGTGTGTATGTGTGTGTCTATGTGAGAGTGTGTATGTGTGTGTCTATGTGAGAGTGTGTATGTGTGTGTGTGTGTGTGTCTATGTGAGAGTGTGTATGTGTGTGTGTGTGTGTGTCTATGTGAGAGTGTGTATGTGTGTGTGTGTGTGTGTGTCTATGTGAGAGTGTGTATGTGTGTGTGTGTGTGTGTGTCTATGTGAGAGTGTGTATGTGTGTGTGTGTGTCTATGTGAGAGTGTGTATGTGT
>CM042570.1:517500-552500 GCA_023630585.1 Cranoglanis bouderius | reverse complement strand
GACAACACGGCCACATCCTGAGACAGAAAGAGGGCGCTATAGTCACATGATCAAGTACTAATAGGGCGAATAGTAAATGTGTGTGTGTGGTGTGTGTGTGTGTGGTGTGTGTACCTTTGTGTGTAGAGCAATGAGTCTGTACACTGTTCTTGGCTGCAGCAGAGGAAACCAACGAACAGCAGAGTCCACAAACTGCAGCTCCATCTGACACACACACACACACACACACACACACACACATAATAAATAATTAGTAATAATAAATAGTACTAAACACATGAATTATCCTCAGCATCCATAAGTCCTAGTGAGGGAGGCGTGGCAAGTGAAGGGGGTGTGGCCTGTATCAGTTCCAGTGAGGTAGGTGTGGCCTGTATCAGTGTAAGTGAAGGGGGTGTGGCCTGCGTCAGTTCCAGTGAGGGAGGTGTGGCCTGTATCAGTGCAAGTGAAGGAGGCGTTGTCACTAATCAGTAGTAAACAACAACAATAATAACACTAAACAATAATAAACACGTACGGTGATCTCTGCTCCCTTCGTCTCTCTCTCCTCCACGCTGCGGTTCTTCGGGTCTCTGTCCCAAACCTGCATGTCTCCGAGACGTGTTGCCTTGACGACAAAGCTCAGAGTAAGTGCATGCGCCTCATTGTTCGACTGGACATTTCGAAAAGCCACGCCCTGTTTGGAGTGCACTCGAAACAGCAGTGACACACAGGATTCTGCACTCGTCCCCTCAGTCTCCCTCCTCCTGCAGGTTTGGGACGGGCCCGCCATACACTCGTCCACCTCCATCCCTCCATCTCCTTCTTCACCTTCTTCTCTTTCTTCTTCTCTGCTTTCTGGTGGTGCTTTAATTCTTTCAGGCTGATTACGATGGAGGGCAGATTTTTCTTCATCCTTCCTCCCTTCTTCTTTTCTCTTCCTTTTCTTCGGCCTCTCTGTCTCTCGCTCATTTTCTCTCTCTCGGATGAGGGAGCTCATGGCGGTTGAGGGGCTCAAAATGTGCAGATCATCCACACACACACAGATATACACTCTGTAACACACACACACACACACACACACAATTACAATATGACTCAGGCAGGTATGTTCTTATGATCAGTTATATGATACGCCTCAGTACCTGCAGTGTTTGTGTGTGATGTATCTGTGTTGGTCCAGATGTTTCCAAGAGGGAAAATTTGTCTTCATGAATCGCTCCATCACTAATGTACACCGACGAACACACACCAGACAACCTGTGTACACACACACACACACACACACACACACACACACACAATTCAGTGTTGTTGAATTGAGATTAAAGACGTTGAAGTTGTGTGTGTGTGTGTGTGCGTGTGCGTGTGCATGTGTGTGTGCGTGTGTGTGTGCGTGTGTGTGTGTGTGTGTGCGTGCGCACGTACCCATCCATGCCGTATCAATGGACCCACACCGCTCTGAGGTTGAACTCTGCACACACACACACACACAGTCGATGGCTCCGGTCTGGTCCACCAGCCTCACCGTGGCTCCGCCCACACTCAGCTCCAACACGCCCACCAACACTGAGTCTGTGTGCACCAGAGTGTGTGTGTGCGCTGACCATGACAGCAGCTGGTTCAGCTGAGCTCGGATCATGTGACATGCTGAAGACGGAAGGAGCGACGACAGAGAGAGACACGCCCAACTCTCCTTCTCTAACCAATCACACAGCTCCTTTACAGAGTACAGGGACACACTGGAACTAGACTGGTACTGATAAACACACACACACACACACACACACACACACACACACACACACACACACACACACGGTTAACAGGGCCTCTTCACACTGGATTGACTGAAATGTGTTAAAGGGCAACATAGGGTTCACAAACTTTATGTGTGTGTTACCTGAGTGAGGAGACAGGTGTGTGTGTGTGTGTGTGTTACCTGAGTGAGGGGAAAGGTGTGTGTGTGTTACCTGAGTGAGGGCACAGGTGTGTGTGTGTGTGTGTGTGTGTGTGTGTTACCTGAGTGAGGGGACAGGTGTGTGTGTGTGTGTGTGTTACCTGAGTGAGGGGACAGGTGTGTGTGTGTGTGTGTGTTACCTGAGTGAGGGGAAAGGTGTGTGTGTGTGTGTGTGTGTTACCTGAGTGAGGGGACAGGTGTGTGTGTGTGTGTGTGTGTTACCTGAGTGAGGGGACAGGTGTGTGTGTGTGTGTGTGTGTTACCTGAGTGAGGGGACAGGTGTGTGTGTGTGTGTGTGTGTGTTACCTGAGTGAGGGGACAGGTGTGTGTGTGTGTGTGTGTTACCTGAGTGAGGGGGACAGGTGTGTGTGTGTGTGTGTGTTACCTGAGTGAGGGGACAGGTGTGTGTGTGTGTGTGTGTGTGTGTGTTACCTGAGTGAGGGGACAGGTGTGTGTGTGTGTGTGTGTGTTACCTGAGTGAGGGCACAGGTGTGTGTGTGTGTGTGTGTGTGTGTGTGTGTTACCTGAGTGAGGGGACAGGTGTGTGTGTGTGTGTGTGTGTGTGTTACCTGAGTGAGGGAACAGGTGTGTGTGTGTGTTACCTGAGTGAGGGAACAGGTGTGTGTGTGTGTTACCTGAGTGAGGGAACAGGTGTGTGTGTGTGTTACCTGAGTGAGGGAACAGGTGTGTGTGTGTGTGTGTGTTACCTGAGTGAGGGGACAGGTGTGTGTGTGTGTTACCTGAGTGAGGGAACAGGTGTGTGTGTGTGTTACCTGAGTGAGGGGACAGGTGTGTGTGTGTGTGTGTGTGTTACCTGAGTGAGGGGACAGGTGTGTGTGTGTGTGTGTGTGTGTGTGTGTGTGTGTTACCTGAGTGAGGGAACAGGTGTGTGTGTGTGTGTGTGTGTGTGTGTGTGTTACCTGAGTGAGGGGACAGGTGTGTGTGTGTGTGTGTGTGTGTTACCTGAGTGAGGGGACAGGTGTGTGTGTGTGTGTGTGTGTGTGTGTGTGTGTGTGTGTGTTACCTGAGTGAGGGAACAGGTGTGTGTGTGTGTGTGTGTGTGTGTGTGTGTGTTACCTGAGTGAGGGAACAGGTGTGTGTGTGTGTGTGTGTGTGTGTGTGTGTGTGTGTGTTACCTGAGTGAGGGGACAGGTGTGTGTGTGTGTGTGTGTGTGTGTGTGTGTGTGTGTGTTACCTGAGTGAGGGGACAGGTGTGTGTGTGTGTGTGTGTTACCTGAGTGAGGGGACAGGTGTGTGTGTGTGTGTGTGTGTGTGTGTGTGTGTGTTACCTGAGTGAGGGGACAGGTGTGTGTGTGTGTGTGTGTGTGTGTGTTACCTGAGTGAGGGGACAGGTGTGTGTGTGTGTGTGTGTGTGTTACCTGAGTGAGGGGACAGGTGTGTGTGTGTGTGTGTGTGTGTGTTACCTGAGTGAGGGGACAGGTGTGTGTGTGTGTGTGTGTGTGTGTGTGTGTGTGTTACCTGAGTGAGGGGACAGGTGTGTGTGTGTGTGTGTGTGTGTGTGTGTGTTACCTGAGTGAGGGGACAGGTGTGTGTGTGTGTGTGTGTGTGTGTTACCTGAGTGAGGGGACAGGTGTGTGTGTGTGTGTGTGTGTGTTACCTGAGTGAGGGGACAGGTGTGTGTGTGTGTGTGTGTGTGTGTTACCTGAGTGAGGGGACAGGTGTGTGTGTGTGTGTGTGTGTGTGTGTTACCTGAGTGAGGGGACAGGTGTGTGTGTGTGTGTGTGTGTGTTACCTGAGTGAGGGGACAGGGGTGTGTGTGTGTGTGTGTGGGTATGTGTGTGTTACCTGAGTGAGGGAACAGGTGTGTGTGTGTGTGTGTGTGTGTGTGTTACCTGAGTGAGGGGACAGGTGTGTGTGTGTGTGTGTGTGTGTGTGTGTGTTACCTGAGTGAGGGGACAGGTGTGTGTGTGTGTGTGTGTGTGTGTTACCTGAGTGAGGGGACAGGTGTGTGTGTGTGTGTGTGTGTGTGTTACCTGAGTGAGGGGACAGGTGTGTGTGTGTGTGTGTGTGTGTGTGTGTTACCTGAGTGAGGGGACAGGTGTGTGTGTGTGTGTGTGTGTGTTACCTGAGTGAGGGGGACAGGTGTGTGTGGTGTGTGTGTGTTACCTGAGTGAGGGAACAGGTGTGTGTGTGTGTGTGTTGTGTGTGTGTGTTACCTGAGTGAGGGGACAGGTGTGTGTGTGTGTGTGTGTGTGTGTTACCTGAGTGAGGGGACAGGTGTGTGTGTGTGTGTGTTACCTGAGTGAGGGGGACAGGTGTGTGTGTGTGTGTGTGTTACCTGAGTGAGGGGACAGGTTGTGTGTGTGTGTGTGTGTGTTACCTGAGTGAGGGGACAGGTGTGTGTGTGTGTGTGTGTGTGTTACCTGAGTGAGGGGACAGGTGTGTGTGAGTGTGTGTTACCTGAGTGAGGGGACAGGTGTGTGTGTGTGTGTGTTACCTGAGTGAGGGGACAGGTGTGTGTGTGTGTGTGTGTTACCTGAGTGAGGGGACAGGTGTGTGTGTGTGTGTGTGTGTTACCTGAGTGAGGGGACAGGTGTGAGTGTGTGTGTGTGTGTTACCTGAGTGAGGGGGACAGGTGTGAGTGTGTGTGTGTGTGTTACCTGAGTGAGGGGACAGGTGTGAGTGTGTGTGTGTGTGTTACCTGAGTGAGGGGACAGGTGTGTGTGTGTGTGTGTGTGTTACCTGAGTGAGGGGACAGGTGTGTGTGTGTGTGTGTGTTACCTGAGTGGGGGTTCAGGTGTGTGTGTGTGTGTGTGTGTGTGTTACCTGAGTGAGGGTACAGGTGTGTGTGTGTGTGTGTGTGTGTTACCTGAGTGAGGGGACAGGTGTGTGTGTGTGTGTGTGTGTTACCTGAGTGAGGGGACAGGTGTGTGTGTGTGTGTGTGTGTTACCTGAGTGAGGGGACAGGGGTGTGTGTGTGTGTGGGTGTGTGTGTGTTACCTGAGTGAGGGGAACAGGTGTGTGTGTGTGTGTGTGTGTTACCTGAGTGAGGGGACAGGTGTGTGTGTGTGTGTGTTACCTGAGTGAGGGGGACAGGTGTGTGTGTGTGTGTGTTACCTGAGTGAGGGGGACAGGTGTGTGTGTGTGTGTGTGTGTGTGTGTGTTACCTGAGTGAGGGGACAGGTGTGTGTGTGTGTGTGTGTGTGTTACCTGAGTGAGGGGACAGGTGTGTGTGTGTGTGTGTGTGTTACCTGAGTGAGGGGACAGGTGTGTGTGTGTGTGTGTGTGTGTTACCTGAGTGAGGGGACAGGTGTGTGTGTGTGTGTGTGTGTGTGTGTGTGTTACCTGAGTGAGGGGACAGGTGTGTGTGTGTGTGTGTGTGTTACCTGAGTGAGGGGACAGGTGTGTGTGTGTGTGTGTGTTACCTGAGTGAGGGGGACAGGTGTGTGTGTGTGTGTGTGTGTGTGTGTGTGTTACCTGAGTGAGGGGACAGGTGTGTGTGTGTGTGTGTGTGTGTGTGTGTTACCTGAGTGAGGGGACAGGTGTGTGTGTGTGTGTGTGTGTTACCTGAGTGAGGGGACAGGTGTGTGTGTGTGTGTGTGTGTGTTACCTGAGTGAGGGGACAGGTGTGTGTGTGTGTGTGTGTGTGTGTGTGTTACCTGAGTGAGGGGACAGGTGTGTGTGTGTGTGTGTGTTACCTGAGTGAGGGGACAGGTGTGTGTGTGTGTGTGTTACCTGAGTGAGGGGACAGGTGTGTGTGTGTGTGTGTGTGTTACCTGAGTGAGGGGACAGGTGTGTGTGTGTGTGTGTTACCTGAGTGAGGGGACAGGTGTGTGTGTGTGTGTGTTACCTGAGTGAGGGGACAGGTGTGTGTGTGTGTGTGTGTGTGTGTGTGTTACCTGAGTGAGGGGACAGGTGTGTGTGTGTGTGTGTGTGTGTGTGTGTGTGTGTGTTACCTGAGTGAGGGGACAGGGGTGTGTGTGTGTGTGTGTGTTACCTGAGTGAGGGGACAGGTGTGTGTGTGTGTGTGTGTTACCTGAGTGAGGGGACAGGTGTGTGTGTGTGTGTGTGTGTGTGTTACCTGAGTGAGGGGACAGGTGTGTGTGTGTGTGTGTTACCTGAGTGAGGGGACAGGTGTGTGTGTGTGTGTGTGTGTTACCTGAGTGAGGGGACAGGTGTGTGTGTGTGTGTGTGTTACCTGAGTGAGGGGACAGGTGTGTGTGTGTGTGTGTGTGTGTGTGTGTGTGTGTTACCTGAGTGAGGGGACAGGTGTGTGTGTGTGCGTGTGTGTGTGTGTGTGTGTGTGTGTGTGTTACCTGAGTGAGGGAACAGGTGTGTGTGTGTGTGTGTGTGTGTTACCTGAGTGAGGGGACAGGTGTGTGTGTGTGTGTGTGTGTGTGTGTGTTACCTGAGTGAGGGGACAGGTGTGTGTGTGTGTGTGTGTTACCTGAGTGAGGGGACAGGTGTGTGTGTGTGTGTGTTACCTGAGTGAGGGGACAGGTGTGTGTGTGTGTGTGTGTGTGTTACCTGAGTGAGGGGACAGGTGTGTGTGTGTGTGTGTGTGTGTGTGTTACCTGAGTGAGGGGACAGGTGTGTGTGTGTGTGTGTGTGTGTGTGTGTTACCTGAGTGAGGGGACAGGTGTGTGTGTGTGTGTGTGTGTGTGTGTGTGTGTGTGTGTGTTACCTGAGTGAGGGGACAGGTGTGTGTGTGTGTGTGTGTGTGTGTGTGTGTGTTACCTGAGTGAGGGGACAGGTGTGTGTGTGTGTGTGTGTGTGTGTGTGTTACCTGAGTGAGGGGACAGGTGTGTGTGTGTGTGTGTGTGTGTGTGTGTTACCTGAGTGAGGGGACAGGTGTGTGTGTGTGTGTGTGTGTGTTACCTGAGTGAGGGGACAGGTGTGTGTGTGTGTGTGTGTGTGTTACCTGAGTGAGGGGACAGGTGTGTGTGTGTGTGTGTGTGTGTGTGTTACCTGAGTGAGGGGACAGGTGTGTGTGTGTGTGTGTGTGTGTGTGTGTTACCTGAGTGAGGGGACAGGTGTGTGTGTGTGTGTGTGTGTGTGTTACCTGAGTGAGGGGACAGGTGTGTGTGTGTGTGTGTGTGTGTGTGTGTTACCTGAGTGAGGGGACAGGTGTGTGTGTGTGTGTGTGTGTGTGTTACCTGAGTGAGGGGGACAGGTGTGTGTGTGTGTGTGTGTGTGTGTGTGTGTGTTACCTGAGTGAGGGGACAGGTGTGTGTGTGTGTGTGTGTGTGTGTTACCTGAGTGAGGGGACAGGTGTGTGTGTGTGTGTGTGTGTGTGTGTGTGTTACCTGAGTGAGGGGGACAGGTGTGTGTGTGTGTGTGTGTGTGTGTGTTACCTGAGTGAGGGGACAGGTGTGTGTGTGTGTGTGTGTGTTACCTGAGTGAAGGGACAGGTGTGTGTGTGTGTGTGTGTGTGTGTGTTACCTGAGTGAGGGAACAGGTGTGTGTGTGTGTGTGTGTTACCTGAGTGAGGGAACAGGTGTGTGTGTGTGTGTGTGTTACCTGAGTGAGGGGACAGGTGTGTGTGTGTGTGTGTGTATGTTACCTGAGTGAGGGGACAGGTGTGTGTGTGTGTGTGTGTGTATGTTACCTGAGTGAGGGGACAGGTGTGTGTGTGTGTGTGTATGTTACCTGAGTGAGGGGACAGGTGTGTGTGTGTGTGTGTGTGTGTGTGTGTGTGTGTTACCTGAGTGAGGGGACAGGTGTGTGTGTGTGTGTGTGTGTGTGTTACCTGAGTGAGGGGACAGGTGTGTGTGTGTGTGTGTGTGTGTGTGTTACCTGAGTGAGGGGACAGGTGTGTGTGTGTGTGTGTGTGTGTGTGTGTTACCTGAGTGAGGGGACAGGTGTGTGTGTGTGTGTGTGTGTGTGTGTGTGTTACCTGAGTGAGGGGACAGGTGTGTGTGTGTGTGTGTTACCTGAGTGAGGGGACAGGTGTGTGTGTGTGTGTGTGTATGTGTGTGTTACCTGAGTGAGGGGACAGGTGTGTGTGTGTGTGTGTGTGTGTGTTACCTGAGTGAGGGGACAGGTGTGTGTGTGTGTGTGTGTGTGTTACCTGAGTGAGGGGACAGGTGTGTGTGTGTGTGTGTGTGTTACCTGAGTGAGGGGGACAGGTGTGTGTGTGTGTGTGTGTTACCTGAGTGAGGGGGACAGGTGTGTGTGTGTGTGTGTGTGTGTGTGTTACCTGAGTGAGGGGACAGGTGTGTGTGTGTGTGTGTGTGTGTGTGTTACCTGAGTGAGGGGACAGGTGTGTGTGTGTGTGTGTGTGTGTGTGTTACCTGAGTGAGGGGACAGGTGTGTGTGTGTGTGTGTGTGTGTGTGTGTTACCTGAGTGAGGGGACAGGTGTGTGTGTGTGTGTGTTACCTGAGTGAGGGGACAGGTGTGTGTGTGTGTGTGTGTGTGTGTGTTACCTGAGTGAGGGGACAGGTGTGTGTGTGTGTGTGTGTGTGGTACCGGAGTGAGGGGACAGGTGTGTGGGTGTGTGTGTGTTTCCTGAGTGAGGGAACAGGTGTGTGTGTGTGTGTGTGTTACCTGAGTGAGGGGACAGGTGTGTGTGTGTGTGTGTGTTACCTGAGTGAGGGTACAGGTGTGTGTGTGTGTGTGTGTGTGTTACCTGAGTGAGGGGACAGGTGTGTGTGTGTGTTAGTGTGTGTGTGTTACCTGAGTGAGGGGATAGGTGTGTGTGTGTGTGTGTTACCTGAGTGAGGGGACAGGTGTGTGTGTGTGTGTGTTACCTGAGTGAGGGGACAGGTGTGTGTGTGTGTGTGTGTGTGTGTGTTACCTGAGTGAGGGGGACAGGTGTGTGTGTGTGTGTGTGTGTGTGTGTTACCTGAGTGAGGGGACAGGTGTGTGTGTGTGTGTGTGTGTGTGTTACCTGGGTGAGGGGACAGGTGTGTGTGTGTGTGTGTGTGTGTGTGTGTGTGTTACCTGAGTGAGGGGACAGGTGTGTGTGTGTGTGTGTGTTACCTGAGTGAGGGAACAGGTGTGTGTGTGTGTGTGTGTGTGTGTGTGTGTTACCTGAGTGAGGGGACAGGTGTGTGTGTGTGTGTATGTGTGTGTTACCTGAGTGAGGGAACAGGTGTGTGTGTGTGTGTGTGTGTGTTACCTGAGTGAGGGGACAGGTGTGTGTGTGTGGGTGTTACTTGAGTGAGGGGACAGGTGTGTGTGTGTGTGTGTGTTACCTGAGTGAGGGGACAGGTGTGTGTGTGTGTGTGTGTTACCTGAGTGAGGGGACAGGTGTGTGTGTGTGTTACCTGAGTGAGGGGACAGGTGTGTGTGTGTGTGTGTGTTATCTGAGTGAGGGGACAGGTGTGTGTGTGTGTGTTACCTGAGTGAGGGGACAGGTGTGTGTGTGTGTGTTACCTGAGTGAGGGGACAGGTGTGTGTGTGTGTGTGTTACCTGAGTGAGGGGACAGGTGTGTGGGTGTGTGTGTTACCTGAGTGAGGGGACAGGTGTGTGTGTGTGTTCCCTGAGTGAGGGGACAGGTGTGTGTGTGTGTGTTACCTGAGTGAGGGGACAGGTGTGTGTGTGTGTGTTACCTGAGTGAGGGGACAGGTGTGTGTGTGTGTGTGTGTGTTACCTGAGTGAGGGGACAGGTGTGTGTGTGTGTGTGTGTGTGTTACCTGAGTGAGGGGACAGGTGTGTGTGTGTGTGTGTGTGTGTTACCTGAGTGAGGGAACAGGTGTGTGTGTGTGTGTGTTACCTGAGTGAGGGAACAGGTGTGTGTGTGTGTGTGTGTTACCTGAGTGAGGGGACAGGTGTGTGTGTGTGTGTGTGTATGTTACCTGAGTGAGGGGACAGGTGTGTGTGTGTGTGTGTGTATGTTACCTGAGTGAGGGGACAGGTGTGTGTGTGTGTGTGTGTATGTTAACTGAGTGAGGGGACAGGTGTGTGTGTGTGTGTGTGTATGTTACCTGAGTGAGGGGACAGGTGTGTGTGTGTGTGTGTGTGTGTGTGTGTGTGTGTGTGTTACCTGAGTGAGGGGACAGGTGTGTGTGTGTGTGTGTGTGTGTGTGTGTGTGTGTGTGTGTGTGTGTGTGTTACCTGAGTGAGGGGACAGGTGTGTGTGTGTGTGTGTGTGTTACCTGAGTGAGGGGACAGGTGTGTGTGTGTGTGTGTGTGTGTTACCTGAGTGAGGGGACAGGTGTGTGTGTGTGTGTGTGTGTTACCTGAGTGAGGGGACAGGTGTGTGTGTGTGTGTGTGTGTGTGTGTTACCTGAGTGAGGGGACAGGTGTGTGTGTGTGTGTGTGTGTGTGTGTTACCTGAGTGAGGGGACAGGTGTGTGTGTGTGTGTGTGTGTGTGTGTGTGTGTGTGTGTGTGTGTGTGTGTGTGTGTGTTACCTGAGTGAGGGGACAGGTGTGTGTGTGTGTGTGTGTGTGTGTGTGTTACCTGAGTGAGGGGACAGGTGTGTGTGTGTGTGTGTGTGTGTGTGTGTTACCTGAGTGAGGGGAAAGATGTGTGTGTGTGTGTGTTACCTGAGTGAGGGAACAGGTGTGTGTGTGTGTGTGTTACCTGAGTGAGGGGACAGGTGTGTGTGTGTGTGTGTGTGTGTGTGTTACCTGAGTGAGGGAACAGGTGTGTGTGTGTGTTACCTGAGTGAGGGGGACAGGTGTGTGTGTGTGTGTGTGTGTGTGTGTTACCTGAGTGAGGGGACAGGTGTGTGTGTGTGTTACCTGAGTGAGGGGACAGGTGTGTGTGTGTGTGTGTGTGTTACCTGAGTGAGGGGACAGGTGTGTGTGTGTGTGTGTGTGTTACCTGAGTGAGGGGGACAGGTGTGTGTGTGTGTTACCTGAGTGAGGGAACAGGTGTGTGTGTGTGTGTGTGTGTGTTACCTGAGTGAGGGGACAGGTGTGTGTGTGTGTGTGTGTGTTACCTGAGTGAGGGGACAGGTGTGTGTGTGTGTGTGTGTGTTACCTGAGTGAGGGGACAGGTGTGTGTGTGTGTGTGTGTGTTACCTGAGTGAGGGGGACAGGTGTGTGTGTGTGTTACCTGAGTGAGGGGACAGGTGTGTGTGTGTGTGTTGCCTGGGTGAGGGGACAGGTGTGTGTGTGTGTTCCCTGAGTGAGGGGACAGGTGTGTGTGTGTGTTACCTGAGTGAGGGGACAGGTGTGTGTGTGTGTGTTACCTGAGTGAGGGGACAGGTGTGTGTGTGTGTGTGTGTGTTACCTGAGTGAGGGGACAGGTGTGTGTGTGTGTGTGTGTGTTACCTGAGGGAGGGCACAGGTGTGTGTGTGTGTGTGTTACCTGAGTGAGGGGACAGGTGTGTGTGTGTGTGTTACCTGAGTGAGGGGACAGGTGTGTGTGTGTGTGTTACCTGAGTGAGGGGACAGGTGTGTGTGTGTGTGTTACCTGAGTGAGGGGACAGGTGTGTGTGTGTGTGTTACCTGAGTGAGGGGACAGGTGTGTGTGTGTGTTACCTGAGTGAGGGGACAGGTGTGTGTGTGTGTTACCTGAGTGAGGGGACAGGTGTGTGTGTGTGTGTGTGTGTGTTACCTGAGTGAGGGGACAGGTGTGTGTCTCCTGCAGCATTTCTTTATAAATGTCTCTCTTCTTTTGTTTCATCTCTTTGTCTCCTAAGGTGACCTGCAGTAACCTTCCTGCCACCACACATACTCGAGCTTCACACACCCAGCGGGGACACAACCTGTGGGGGGGGAGACTGAGTTTTACACACACACACACACACACACACACACACACACACACACACACACACACACTGACACTCACAGACACACACACACCTGTCAGTGAGTGCAGTGTGGCAGTAGCAGAGCCACAGGTACTCCGACACGCTGAGGTTCTTCTCCAACAGGAAACGCACCAGAGGGCTGTCTGACCTCTGCAGGGTGACCTTTGACCTCAGCGGACTGAAGGTCGTCACGGAGACACTGGAGCGTAAACATGCACACAGCACAACGTCAGGTGTGTGCGGAGATGGGCGGAACAGGAAGTGGACGTTGTGAAGCTGAGAGAGAGAGAGATTTTATCCTCAGTTCACTAGTAATGACATCACCCTGACACTTACACTACCTGTCACTCATCCATCACACTCACCTCAATCTCCGCCCCCGGTCTTAAGCCGCCACCCCACTTCCTTGCCGGCTGATAGGCCAGACACAGCAACATCTTCCCATCAATCTCATAAAGCCCCGCCTCCGCGTCCTGGACTCCAGTGATGCGGCCCTGTAAATCAAACGTGTGTGTGTGTGTGTGTGTGTGTGTGTGTGTGTGTGTGTGTGTGTGAGCATCCAAGGACAAAACAGGATGATTATAATTATAACCAGGAAGTAATAATTAATTCAAGAAAAAAACAAAAACATTCAATGAATATAAATAACAGAACAAGTGGTCATTTTAAAGCTCCGCCCACAAACGCTAGAATTAATCCTAATGAGGGTGTGTCTATGGAGTGTGTGTGTGTGTGTGTGTGTGTGTGTGTGTGTGTGTGTGGATTCACCCTGTAGCTGATGATTTTGGAGAGTTTTGTTCGCAGCAGACCATCATGCACCTGGGCCTCCTCACACTCAGGGTCCTGCTGTAGGTGTGTGTCCGTGTGTGTGTCCGTGTGTGTGTCCGTGTGTGTGTCCGTGTGTGACTGTGTGCGTGATTCCGAGTGTGTGTCTGTGTCCTCAGATTCTCTGTGTGTTCTGGAGTTTGGATGTAGGCGGGACTCTGCGGTGACAGACAGCACTCGATGCCCCGCCCACCCTCGAACAGAACACACACGCAGCGCCGAAACACACACACTCTGTCCTACACACACACACTGTCTCCAGTACACACACTCTGGGACCTGAGAGCCACACACACACACACACAATAACACACACACACACACACAATAACACACACACACACACACACACACAATAACAACAATTATAATTAATAACTACAACCTAAAATAAATTAAACAAACAGCCTTTTTTTACTTTAATAACAAACCCAAATTAACAACAGTTTAAGAATAAATAAACAAAAAGACATAGGCTAGTGACATTATAAATAAGTAAACAAAAACAAATAAACAAACATTACCGTGACCAGCACAGGGACAGTGGAGTCTCCCTCACTGAGGACCAGGCAGAAGAAGGTTTTCCCAGAAATGACCAGCAGAGGGCAGATCACACACACCTCCCCATACACACATATACACACTCCTGTACTGCTCCTACACACACACACACACACATACACACAGTGTGTAAAATTAGTTCATGTATACCCTACATACTGAGCCGTGTTCCAAATCCCTCAGTAATGAAGATGAAGTGCACTCTGTAGGGAGCTCAGTCTCAGGGAGCAGTTACACAACGCCTCTCTCATAAAAACAATTTTGTGTTGAAATAAATAAGAGATTAAATCTCACTCACTTCTGTCTCAGCAGTCTGGTTGCCTTCTTGACCCCAATGACATCACTCAGTGACCCTCTGGGGTCAAACACTGTGAGGTCAGGGGTCACACAGACAGGAGAGTCGATCAGCTCTAACCAGCCTTCAGACTGCTGTCCTGACCCTGGTGCATTGTGGGAAATGTAGTTCCAGGTGGGGAAGAGCATCAGCCTCCCGAGCCAGAGCGGTGACGAACTCAGGACCTGACAAAGAGTCACAAGACAAGTGGTGTGTCAGTCTCACACACACACACACACACACACACACACACACACACACACACACACACACACACTGAAGGAATAAACAAGTACCTCACAGTGCACACTTCCACTGGCATCTCTCACTCTCCAAGAGCCGTCACACTGAGCCGAGACACGCCCGTCACACAGCAGGCCAATCAGGACCAGGTTAGTGCGTGACAGGGCCTTGTGACTGGGCAAGTGTTGCTCCGCCTCCCTGGTCCATTCTCTGTGCTGATTGGTGCTCCATGTGAGGCTGCTGAAGCAGGACGTGCGCTGTGTTCTGATCAGCTGTTCTACTGATATGAACCTAATAAATACATACACACACACACACACACACCTGTCTTATAGCTGCCCTAACACACACCTGAGCAGTGAAGCCCCACCCCCTTTGTCCCTCACCTGTAACTGATGGGGAGAGAGCGATGAGTCCTCTGAAGTCTCAACACCACAGAGTGCGCCAGCTGCTCCTCTGACACACCCAGAGACACACCCACCACCGGGTGCAGCCAATCACACACTCCTGTGTACACCTCACACAGCCACGCCTGCTCCTGACACACAGAGAGAGAGAGAGAGAGAGAGAGAGGCCTTAAACCAAACAACAAAATAAAAAGCAAAATATGACAATAGTTTTGACACGTGGCTGTAGAGCACAATAAAGAGTGTGTAGAAGATTTAACTGTAGTGAAAGTTTACAGAGGAGTCTGAGACCCAAATGACCGCAAACTGGACACAATTATTATCACGCATTATAAATATATCCAGGTTTTTATAGATTATAGCTGCTGAGCTCCATACCACTGCAGTGTAGTGTTTATAATGCTCTATAAACTCCTCCATGTCCAGCATGAAGCGCGTTCAGGACTCTCTCTTACCCCAGTTACAGTATTAACCCTGTTATTAATGTGTTATTAAAACTCATTCTCTATAAACTTCGCTTAAAAATAAACCGGACGCTGGCGCTAACGCATTCAAAACCACATAAACACTACTTCTTCACTAGCGCTAAATAAAGCTGAGCGCGGTGCAGCTCCTCACTGCCCCCTGCTGGACAGACGCTGCTGTGCAGCCAGGACAGTGTCACTGCGGTTACTCAGAGCTTCAGCGCCACCCACAGGCCCGGAGTGTGGAGCGCCGCTGGGGGACACTGACCGTGCGGAGCAGCTTGAACTCAAAGGGAATATATATTTATTTCAAATAATAGTTGTTTTTTTCCCCTTTCAAATAATAGTTATTTTTTTCCGAATTTCGGTTTCACATTATCTATTTTAATTTGCAATTTCTCTTCTTCAACTGAGGAAAATAATAATCGGAAAAAAAGGTTACATGGAATATGAATATAGGAAATAACCGAAAATTTAAAAAAAAAAAACGGGAAAATAAAGTGACATTAATCTATTAAATAAGATTTAAAAGCGAGAAAATAAAGTGATACACTGAAATAGAAAAGAGAGAGATAGTACAATAAAAAGGAAAGAAATAAAATGATAAACTGAGACAGATAATAGAACTCTGAAATAAAAAAAAACAATCAAGAGAAAGAAAAAAAGAGGAAAAAAAATAACAATATTTTATTTCTTAGCTATATTTCATGAAGGACCGCTTTCCACCAATCAGCTCAAGAATCTCAAGCGCGGAATGGTGATTGGAATTTAAATTGTGACAGACTGTAGAGTCAACCAATCAGTACAGAAAAGAAAGACGGGCTCTGTAGGTCTAGCCAATGGAAGCAGAGTAAGTGGGCGGGGCTTGTGTGCTACAGTAACTACGCAGAAGAACATAAACAGTAGCGGAGTGGAGACGGAGTGATCCTGCAGCAGGTATGTGTGTGGGATTAATAATAATAACAACAATAATACTTTTATTATTGTTTCTTTATTTAAAGCATTTACGAATTGATATATTTTGGTGTAACGATTTGGTTTAATTGTGTGTAATATCCATGTTTAAAGAGATCTTCACTATTGTCGCTTTTGTTCAAAAATAATAGCTGTGTGACGTTAGATAACTGGACGGCTTCTTCTTTTAAACATGTAAGCTGTTAATCGTGGTTAAATAAACACATTAATCGAGAAGTGTTGTGTTTTGTTATTTTGTGCGTTTTAAGCCGTTTGAGTTTAGATGAGAGCGCGCGGGGGGGATGGGTAGGCTTCGTTTTTATGTTTCACTAATCATTTTTTTTATTTTTTTACCAAATGCGCAAACTGAAATCTGCACACTCAGTAACGTAGTAGAAGCTTACGTCTTGTTTTCGTTTAATATGAAATTAACATTTAAAAAAATACGTCAAGATTTTCAGATAAACCGCAGATAAACACAGGGAGAGTGAAAAGAATGGAGTAGCGTTATTTTTCCTCAGCCATTTCCCGACAAATCTGGTTTACTGTCCTCTGATTGGTCAGTATGATCCCGCCTTCCGCGCTGTGATTGGCTACTGCTTCGTGCTCGTAATAAGTTGGCCAGTCATGGCGCAGGAAGGCGGGATTTGTTTGGACTCAGTGGGAAAGACGTGATGGCGTAGGATTAAGCGGGAAAGAAAATGGTGGTACCATTGTTCTGGTTAGCTTAGCATTAGCAGCGGCCGTTAATCACCACGGCGGGCTGTTGTACTGAAGTGAATCTGATTTCTCATCGAATACAATTCACGTTTAAGCAGAAAATAATCGACTTTGTGTGCGTCACTTGGTATAAAACAAATATATACATATATACTTCTACAACTAATTAAAAAAAAAAACATCATAGTAAAAATTCTGAGGTACAAAAAAATCGGCGCACAAACTAAGTGCACTACTGAGATTGGGGAATAATATCACCTACACTTTATCAAGTGCACTTAATGGGACTTGGTCTTACACGTTGCATATATAAAGTGTGAATTTATTATATTTTTGTGTTCAGCCATGGTGAAAGATGCGAATAAGCCGAAAGGCCGGACCTCAGCGTACGCCTTCTTCATTCTCTCCTGTCGGGAAGAGCACAAGAAGAAGAGCCCAGGCACCACAGTGAACTTCACTAAGTTCTCCAAGACCTGCTCTGAGCGGTGGAGGGTGGGTGTGTGTGTGTGTGTGTGTGTGTGTGTGTGTGTGTGTAAAACATGTCACTGTTGGTTAGAGTGTGGGTGTAACATGCCTGTGTGTGTGTGTTTAGACTCTGGCTGCGACTGAGAAGAAGAAGTTTGAAGATCTGGCGAGGGCCGATAAGGACCGCTACGATCGGGAGATGAAGAACTACATCCCTCCTAAAGGCATGGGGAAGAAGGAGAGGAAGAAGAAGGACCCCAACGCTCCCAAACGTCCCCCGTACGTGCGATCCCGTCACAGACCATCTGAGAGGTTCTCTCACCATTAGACACGCCGAAGCTGAACCCTGTCTCTGTCTCCTCCTCTTTCTCCAGGTCAGCGTTCTTCGTCTTCTGCTCAGAACACAGGCCGACGGTGAAGGGCGAGTACCCCAGTCTGGGCATCGGAGACATCGCCAAGAAGCTTGCCGAGATGTGGGGCAAACAGAGTCCTAAAGACCGCACGCCCTACGAGCAGAAAGCAGCCGCCCTGCGCCAGAAATACGAGAAGGTGAACGTTCATTTCAGATGTTTCTGATAGTCAGTGAGCGAGTAACATCACATATACTTTTTATACAGAGCAGTGTGTCGGCCTGCAGAATCGTTTCCTCACGCGTCTGTTTCCTGTAGGACATCGCTGCGTACCGCGCAAAGGGCGGCGCCGGGGGCGGAGCTCCCAAACGAGGCCCAGGCCGACCCACAGGCTCCACTAAGAAAGCTATGGTCGAGGATGATGACAACGATGAGGATGATGAAGACGAGGAAGAAGACGATGACGAGGAGGATGATGAGGATGACGAGTAGAGTCTCACTCTGTGTGTGTGTGTGTGTGTGTGTGTGTGTGTGACAGCTGCTGTGTCTATGCAGGATCACTTCATTGGGGGTTTTAACGTATGTATGTGTGTGCGTGCGTGTGTGCGTGCGTGTGTGCGTGTGTGTATGTGTGTGTGTGAGTGCGTGCGAGTGCGTGCGAGACCAGCCTAAGCAATAAGTCACAGAGGTTGTGATGTGTTTATTTTTGTACGGGTTTGTGTTTCAGCCATGTGTAGAGTACAGTTTTATAATAAACTCACACTCTTATCTACACTCCCTGTGTGTGTGCAGAAATATTGGCACCTTGCATTAAAATAAGCATAGATCCATGTCACATTATGGGTTATATCTTGATCTTAGACTGTAAAAAATAAAACATTAAAAAAAAATTTTTTTTAACCAAATTTCTGTTGGTGTAAAGAACAAATAACTCCCCAAAGTATTGGCACCCTAAAAAAAATTGGTTTGTGCTGTCGTCACGTGATCACACCATAGATTAAACCGTTTCTGACTTTTCAAACGTCTATATTATAGTGCAGTGATCTCAGAAAAAATATGCACACGCCAGCCAATCAGAAACGAGTATTTTAACGTTTTGCAAGTTTTACACAAAAATCTTTGTGGAAATACACACCGATTATAGCAACAGAAAATCAGTCTGAAGAATTTTAACTATTCAGGAGTGTGTGTGTGTGTGTGTGTGTGTGTGTGTGTGTGCAGGGCTAAAAGATAAATAAATATTAAAAATGAAAAATCTTTTTACAGGAGGTGAAAGACCTTTGAGGCAGGATTAAAGAGTAGATATACAAATTATTACAGAATATATCTGGACTGTATTTGGTCAGAAGGTGTTGATTAGTTTTCTGTAACAGCAGCTCCGACAGTAGTGCAGGTTTATATTAATACCCTCGCTCTGATATTTATCGTTTCTATAGTAACGCCTCATTCAGATGGGAAAAAACTATTTAATAAATTATTGACGTGAAGTTTTCTGTAATTTATGTAACATTTATGGAAGGAGTCTCCAGTGTCAGCGCTTTGTAACAGTCAGGTGAAGCTGTAACTGTAAGTTTTCCCACATCTTCAGGACAGAGGAGTTTACGCTTCTTCGCGGTTTCTCTGGAACACGACAAGCTGCGATTTTTTCTCTTATTAACATGAAGAGAGAGATTAAAGAGAGGCAGGTGAGGGAACGAGTGTTTATGGCTGCTATAACGCAAGTGAAAACAGGAACCAACTCGTTTCACCGGCACAACTATAAACAGATCACAATTATGACGTGTTGTTTTGCTGTGGTGTAAGAGGAATAAAACATGCTGTTATTGGAAAATAAACAGCTTTGTTGTGGTAACAGTAACTGCTGCATCTCACCACCAGTGTTTATGGCCTGTTGTGTATATTGGTGTGTATTAATATGAAAATTTATACATTAAAATACACTATTATCAGTTTCCAATTAATTCATGTGACTCAGTGGAATTATATACAGTTCCCTCGGTGAATATGAGCAAAGAAGGCTGTGAGAAATTGTCTTTATTGTTTAACCCTTTGATCTTTTGTTTAAAAAAAAATCACAAAAACACTCTGCTCTCATGGATATCAAACACAACACAGGTTTATCAAAAAAATCATTGTTAAATATAGGTGTGCAACAATTATTGGCACCCTTTAGTCAATACTTTGCTGCCTCCCTTTGCCAAGATAACAGCTCTGAGTCTTCTCCTGTAATGCCTGATGAGGTTGGAGAATACATGACAAGGGATCTGAGACCATTCCTCCATACAGAATCTCTCCAGATCCTTCACATTTCCAGGTCCACGCTGGTGGACTCTCCTCTTCAGTTCACCCCACAGGTTTTCTATGGGTTTCAGGTCAGGGGACTGGGACCTTGATTTTTGTGTTGATGTTGATGTATGTTTTGGATCATTGTCCTGCTGGAAGATCCGACCACGGCCCATTTGAAGCTTTCTGGCAGAGGCAGTCAGGTTTTCATTTAATATCAGTTGATGCAGGTGCATCTAAAAAAAATTAGAAGATTGTGAAAAAGTTCATTTTTTCCATAACTTAATTCGAAAAGTGGAACTTTCATATATTTTCTAGATTCATTACATAAAGTGAAATATTTCAAGCCTTTTTTTGTTTTAATGTTGATGATTACGGCTCACAGCTCATGGAAATCAAAAATCCAGTATCTCAAAATATTAGAATAAAGAATTTATAATACAGAAATGTCGACCTTCTGAAAAGTATGTTAATTTATGCACTCAATACTTGGGCGGGGCTCCTTTCGCATGAATTACTGCATCAATGAGGCGTGGCATGGAGGCGATCAGCCTGTGGCACTGCTGAGGTGTTATGGAAGCCCAGGTTGCTTTGATAGCGACCTTCGGCTCGTCTGTATCGTCGGGTCTGGTGTCTCTCATCTTCCTCTTGACAAAATTCAGGTCAGGTGAGTCGGCTGGCCGATCAAGCACAGTAACACCATGGTCAGCAAACCAGTTACTAGTAGTTTTGGCTCTGTGGGAGGGGCCAAGTCCTGCTGGAAAAGGAAATCAGCATCTCCATAAAGCTCGTCAGCAGATGGAAGCATGAAGTGCTCTAAAATCTCCTGGTAGACGCTGCATCGACTCTCGACTCGAGAAAACACAGTGGACCGACACCAGCAGATGACATGGCACCCCAAATCATCACTGACTGTGGAAACTTCACACTGGACTTCAAGCAACTTGGATTCTGTGCCTCTCCACTCTTCCTCCAGACTCTGGGACCTTGATTTCCAAATGAAATGCAACATTTACTTTCATCTGAAAAGAGGACTTTGGGCCACTGAGCGACGGTGTTCTGAGTAAAAAGGTGTTTTGAGTTAATTAGCTGATTAGAGTCTTCTCAGGTCCACATCTCTGTATTATAAACTCTTTATTCTAATATTTTGAGATACTGGATTTTTCCACTCTCTCATTTCCATGAACTGTGAGCCGTAATCATCAAGATTAAAACAAAAAAGGCTTGAAATATTTCACTTTGTGTTTAATGAATCTAGAATATATGAGAGATCCACTTTTGGAATTAAATTACAGAAAAAATGAACTTTTCCATGATATTCTAATTTTTGGAGATGCACCTGTATTTACCAAGAGGGCCGATATTAGTGGAGCGCTCCGTATTCAGTCTGACCATTCTGATCTCACACACTTCTCTTTCTAAAGCAAGTCAGAGATCCTGAAAATAACAGATATACTGTCTGCACACACACACACACACACACACACACACACACACACACACACACACACACACACACACACAACTTGACTCTTAGAAAACACATTTTATTTACAAAGTCTGTACTCAATTTGGATGAAAAACAGAAAAGTAAAACAAACAAAAAAAAAAAACAAAAACAGGAGAGAACTTCAAGATGGAGTCTGAGTGGGATTTAAAAAAAACCTCAGTGTGTTCCAACACATTAAAACTCATCACACACACACACACACACTCTCTCCGACACACACACAGACACTCTCTCCGACACACACACACACACACACACACACTCTCTCCGACACACACAGTCTCTCCGACACACACACACAGACACTCTCCGACACACACACAGACACTCTCCGACACACACACAGACACTCTCCGACACACACAGACACTCTCTCCGACACACACACACACACACACACAGAACATGGAACTCAATCATCATCCTCATCGTCATCTTCATCCTCAGGGTCTCGTTTCCTCTTTTCTCCTTTACACTCGTCCTCATCTACAACCAAACACAGAATGAGTGTGTGTGTGTGTGTGTGTGTGTGTGTGTGTGTGTGTGTGTGTGTGTGTGTGAGAGAGAGAGAGAGCGCGAGAGAGAGAGAGAGAGAGAGAGCGAGCGAGAGAGAGAGAGAGAGCGAGAGAGAGAGCGAGCGAGAGAGAGCGAGAGAGAGCGCGAGCGAGAGAGAGCGCGAGCGAGAGAGAGAGCGAGCGAGAGAGAGCGAGCGAGAGAGAGCGAGCGCAAGAGAGCGAGAGCGAGCGCGCGAGAGAGCGAGCGAGAGAGAGCGAGCGCGAGAGAGCGAGCGCGAGAGAGCGAGCGAGAGAGAGCGAGCGAGAGAGAGCGAGCGAGCGAGAGAGAGCGAGCGAGAGAGAGCACGCGCGAGAGAGCGAGCGAGAGAGCGAGCGCGCGCGAGAGAGCGAGCGCGAGAGCGAGCGCGCGCGAGCGAGAGAGCGAGCGCGCGAGAGAGAGAGCGCTCGCGAGAGAGAGAGCGCTCGCGAGAGAGAGAGCGCGAGTGCTCGCGAGAGAGAGAGAGCGAGTGCTCGCGAGAGAGAGAGAGCGAGAGCTCGCGAGAGAGAGAGAGCGAGTGCTCGCGAGAGAGGGAGAGCGCGCGCGCGCGAGAGCGAGAGAGAGCGAGAGAGAGAGCGCGAGCGAGAGAGAGTGTGTGCACACGCGCGAGTGAGAGTGTGCAAACATGAATTATAGTGCTCTGGAACTGACCTTCCTCTTCATCTTCATCATCGTCATCATCCTCCTGACCCGAGTCTTCCTCCTGAGAGAAACAGACAGAGAGTGAGACAGATATTAAACAGGGCTACAGTGAGTGTGTATGGTGTGTGTATGGTGTCTGGGTGTGTATGGTGTGTGTGTATGGTGTGTGTGTGTGTATGGTGTGTGTGTGTGTATGGTGTGTGTGTGTGTTGTGTATGGTGTGTGTGTGTGTTGTGTATGGTGTGTGTGTGGTGTGTGTGTATGGTGTGTGTGTGTATGGTGTGTGTGTGTATGGTGTGTGTGTGTGTGTGTGTATGGTGTGTGTGTGTGTATGGTGTGTGTGTGTGTATGGTGTGTGTGTGTGGTGTGTGTGTGTGTGTGGTGTGTGTGTGTGTGTGTGGTGTGTGTGTGTGTGTGTGGTGTGTGTGTGGTGTGTGTGTATGGTGTGTGTGTGTGTGTATGGTGTGTGTGTGTATGGTGTGTGTGTGTGTATGGTGTGTGTGTGTGTGTGTGTGTGTGTGTATGGTGTGTGTGTATGGTGTGTGTGTGTGTATGGTGTGTGTGTGTGTGTATGGTGTGTGTGTGTGTGTGTATGGTGTGTGTGTGTGTGTATGGTGTGTAGTGTGTCTGTAGTGGGTGGGTTTGTATGGTGTGTGTGTGTGTATATGTATGTGTGGGGTGTGTGTATGTATGTATGTGTATGGTGTGTGGTGTGCGTGTGTGTGTATGGTGCGTGCGTGTGTGTGTATGGTGCGTGCGTGTGTGTGTATGGTGCGTGCGTGTGTGTGTATGGTGCGTGCGTGTGTGTGTATGGTGCGTGCGTGCGTGTGTGTGTATGGTGCGTGCGTGCGTGTGTGTGTATGGTGCGTGCGTGCGTGTGTGTGTATGGTGCGTGCGTGTGTATGTATGGTGCGTGTGTGCGTGTATGGTGTGTGTGTGTGTATGTATGTATGTGTGTGTATGGTGTGTGTATGGTGTGTATGTATGTGTGTGTGTGGTGTGTGTATGTATGTATGTGTATGGTGTGTGGTGTGTGTGTGTGTGTGTATGGTGCGTGCGTGTGTGTGTATGGTGCGTGCGTGTATGGTGTGTGTATGGTGTGTGTGTGTGTGTGTGTGTGTATGGTGTGTGTGTGTGTGTGTGTGTATGGTGTGTATGGTGTGTGTGTGTGTGTGTATGGTGTGTGTGTGTGTGTATGGTGTGTGTGTGTGTGTGTGTGTGTGTATGGTGTGTGTGTATGGTGTGTGTGTGTGTGTGGTGTGTGTGTGTGTGTGGTGTGTGTGTGTGTGTGTGGTGTGTGTATGTGGTGTGTGTATGTGGTGTGTGTGTGGTGTGTGTATGGTGTGTGGTGTGTGTGTGTGTATGGTGTGTGTGTGTGGTGTGTGTATGTGGTGTGTGTGTGGTGTGTGTATGGTGTGTGGTGTGTGTGTGTGTATGGTATGTGTGTATGTGTATGAGGCTTTACCTCGTCTCCACTCGCCTCTTCATCCTCATCCTCCTCATCATCGTTTTCCTCGTCCTCATCCTCCTCTCCATCTTCATCCTCATCCTCCTCTTCCTCTGAGTTCACTGTACAGTGGAGGAGAGTCGAGTTATACATCCTGCATGCTGACCTTTAACCTTTAACCTTTAACCTGCTGCAGCAGTGTACAGGCAGACCATTAGCTCTGTGCATGTACCTTCATCCTCATCCTCGTCACCTCCCTCTGCGTCAGAGTCGCTCACCTCTTGGTCCTCAGGGTCGTAACCGTCCAGGTAGGTGATCTGGGGGAGGAGCTTAAACACACTCACCCTGTAATCATCCAGGGTCGTGACCTCACAGTTAAACAGGTCCAGACTCTTCAGACGGGGCAGATCCCTCTGGAACACACACACACACACCTCATATGAGAGAGAGAGAGAGAGAGAGAGAGAGAGAGAGATTATCCCTCCTGATGGGTAAAAGGTCAGGGGTCAGAGGTCAGGGCTCACCAGTGGATCCAGCATGCTCAGGTCCTTCAGTTTGTTACCGCTCAGGTTGAGGTGTGTGAGGTTGGGCAGCTTCTCCGCCAGAATCTCCAGACCAGCCGAGATCCGGTTATCACTCAGCTCCAACTACACACACACACACACACACACACACACACACACACACACACGTTTAACTGAGGTTAAACACTAAACACATTCATTACACCATTATAACTCTCACAGGGGGAGAGGGAGGGAGGGAGTGTGTGTGTGTGTGTGTGTGTGTGTGTGTGTGTGTGTGTGTGTGTGTGTGTGTTCTCTCACCTTCTTCAGTTTGTGCAGTTTGGGGAGGTTGGAGATCGACGTCAGACCCACATTAATCAGACTGAGGAACTCCAGATTCACAAACTCAGACGTCAGACCCTCGACCTTCCCCTCATCAGAGCGACAGTTATCCAGCACCAACTCACACACCTGACACACACACACACACACACACACACACACACACACACACACACACACACAATTATACACCGATAATTCTCATTAGTCTAATTAACTAGTTTTACCAGCAGTGGGTTAGTTATTGGGTTATTATTGGGTTGGTTATTGGGGTGGTTATTGGGGTAGTTATGGGGGTGGTTGTTATTGCGTTAGTTATTATTGGGTTTGTTATTGGGGTAGTTATTGGGGTAATTATTGGGTTGGTTATTGGGTAATTATTGGGTTGGTTATTCGGTTGTTATTATTCGGTTGTTATTATTGGGTGGTTATTATTGGGGTGGTTATTGGGTTGGTTATTGGGTTGGTTATTGGGTGGTTATTGGGGTGGTTATTGGGGTGGTTATTGGGGTGGTTATTGGGTTGGTTATTGGGTTGGTTATTGGGTTGGTTATTGGGTTGGTTATTGGGGTGGTTATTGGGGTGGTTATTGGGTTATTATTGGGGTGGTTATTGGTTGTTATTGGGTTGTTATTGGGTGGTTATTGGGTGGTTATTGGGTTGGTTATTGGGTTGTTATTGGGTTGTTATTGGGTGGTTATTGGGTGGTTATTGGGTGGTTATTGGGTTGTTATTGGGTGGTTATTTGGGTGGTTATTGGGGGTGGTTATTGGGGTGGTTATTGGGTTATTATTGGGGTGGTTATGGGGTGGTTATTGGGGTGGTTATTGGGTGGTTATTGGGGGGTTATTGGGGTGGTTATTGGGGTGGTTATTGGGTGGTTATTGGGTGGTTATTGGGGTGGTTATTGGGGTGGTTATTGGGTGGTTATTGGGGTGGTTATTGGGGTGGTTATTGGGGTGGTTATTGGGGTGGTTATTGGGTTATTATTGGGTTATTATTGGGTTGTTATTGGGGTTGTTATTGGGTTGTTATTGGGTTGTTATTGGGTTGTTATTGGGTTGGTTATTGGGTTGTTATTGGGTTGGTTATTGGGTGGTTATTGGGGTGGTTATTGGGTTATTATTGGGTTGGTTATTGGGTTGGTTATTGGGTTGTTATTGGGTGGTTATTGGGTGGTTATTGGGGTGTTATTGGGGTGTTATTGGGGTGTTATTGGGGTGTTATTGGGGTGTTATTGGGTGGTTATTGGGTGGTTATTGGGTGGTTATTGGGGTGGTTATTGGGGTGGTTATTGGGGTGGTTATTGGGTTATTATTGGGGTGGTTATTGGGGTGGTTATTGGGTGGTTATTGGGTGGTTATTGGGTTATTATTGGGTGGTTATTGGGTGGTTATTGGGTGGTTATTGGGTGGTTATTGGGTGGTTATTGGGTTATTATTGGGGTGGTTATTGGGGTGGTTATTGGGTGGTTATTGGGTTATTATTGGGTTATTATTGGGTGGTTATTGGGTGGTTATTGGGTGGTTATTGGGTGGTTATTGTAATCCTCACTGTGATTCCTTGTTTTTGCTTTTAATCAATTTTATATAATCATTAAATATTTGATTAATTTTTTGCTTCATTTTTAATCTTTATGTATCTTTGAAATCTTGGAGTTGACATTTCATAAAGATTAAATACATATTTCTACCAGTTTACCTGAAATAACTGTGTGTGTGTGTGTGTGTGTGTGTGTGTGTGTGTGTGTGTAGCTAAAGCTCAGGAACTTTTCTACTGGTTTTACCCCAGTAAATAAACGGTAATTATATTTTACACCCGAATCAGTCATTTAAAATAACCGCTCGGTTTACTTTATGTTTTATTTTCTCTCTCTTTCCCTCCTTAATATCTCCAGGTCTTCACAGAGCAGGCCGTTGTGTTTCCATAGCAACCAAATCACACCATGTAAAAACCATGTAAAACAGTCGGTGCCACACCGGATCCTACCTAATCCAACACGGCCTGCATCCCCAAAGGACCCTTGCTTGGTAAGTGTTGTAACCGCCTGGTTTAAAACCATATCATTCCAACACGTTAGCAGCATTAGCTCATATGCTAACATACGTATTAAAAACTTTGATCGTTTCTGCTTCACCAATGAAATGCCCCCCCCCCCCCACCCCCCGTTAAATAATACTTATTATATTTAGCAATTAGTGAGGTCATTTCCGTCACCTCGGTTAGCAACTTAACATCTTATCACACGCCATTTAATACAATCACTGAATTAATTTAACTGGCATTAAAAAGACTGTTAGTTAATAGTAATAATAATAATTATTATTATTAATAATTAATAATTATTATTTTTATTGAACTAAAAAGAGGAAAAACTTCTACCGGCAAATACAGGCGAAATAAAAGACTAGCTAAGTGCTCAGCTAGCGCTCCGATTCCGGATGCAGAAAGTCTCGGAGTGCAGGATTCCGTGTGGAACGCAGCGCTCATGGCGGGAAGAGCGCGAGACAGAGAGCCGCTAATCGCTAATCGTTCAAGTAAAAACGAGATTTTCTCCCAACGCGTGTATAAATGTGTGTTATTTAAACCGGGTGCGTCTCTGTGGTCCGAAAACGTAATAATAATAATAATAATAATAATAATAATAATAATAATAATAATTCCAAAACGTAAATGTTTAACTTTCAAAGACGAATCACGTGACCTACTTTTATATCCACACAGCAGACAAACCGTCAGCAGCCTGAGAACAAACTCAGTGTACAGAACAGACTAATAATAATAATAATAATAATAAATCACCTTCAATATACAGAGCGAAAGGCTCTGAAATAATCAGTAAATAACAACAAAACAAAAAAAACTGAGAAAGTCAGAATGAGTTAAACACGGCAGCATACGGCGTGAACGCGTGCGCGCGCACACAACCACACGTGCGACTGTGAGGAATTAAACCGTAATCAGACCATGTAAAGCCCAGACGGACTCACTCCAGAGCTCACTCTCATCATTAACTCAGCTTTATCACACTGATTAACAGTAAAAGTGTGTGTGTGTGTGTGTGTGTGTGTGTGTGTGTGTGGCTCACGTCTGACGGCGTCCTGTTCCGCAGCTCCAGGTGAATCCGCTTCTTCATGTCCATCTTATCAGGAATAAAGCGAGTTTAAATGTGAGCTGAGAGAGAAGGATAGAGAGAGAGATAGAGAGAAGCGGCAGGCTGTGGTGAAGCAGAGACACGGAGCGGAGTTTACTGAAGAGAAACGCACACGATCACCCGAGTTTAAAATGAATCGCTCGCTGTCTGTCTTCTTCTCTTCTCTTCTCGCTGCAGCTCTCCAGCGCCTCCGGCGGCCGCGTTACGTAACTGCGACGTGCGCCCACGTGATGACGTCACCGCCGGAGCAGGAAGTGAACTCCTCAGGGTGATGAGCAAACCTGCAGTTTTTAAATGTCGTCGTTTATTTTCCTCAGTATTTCGTGATTTTCTTGAATTGATGATAATAAAATGCCATACTGTTTGTAAATTCTATTTCCGTTTCCATTAATACATTAAATAAATAAATAAGAATAAGATTTATTTATTTATTTAAGAATAAATAAGAATAAACGAGCCACAAAAATGTTCGAGAAATAAATCTAAATTTCTGTCATGATCATTTTTGATGTAAATATGTTGTTTTTTTATAAAGTTTAAAAGTATATATATATATATTGTTAGTGTTTAGTATTAATGGTGCTAATATGTTCCAACTTCTAATTATTTACACTATATGACCATCACACCTATATGTGTTTCTTCCCCAAACTGTAACCACAAAGTCAGAAGCACACAGTTGTACAGAACGTCTCTGTACGCTGTAGCTTCACAGTTTCCCTTCACTGGAACTAAGAGGCCCAAACCTGTTCCATCACGACACAAAGTGCACACAGTGAGCTCCATGAAGACGTGGTGTCTGAAGGTTGGAAGAAGGTAGAAGAACTGGAGTGTCCTGCACAGAGTCCTGACCTCAACCCCACTGAACACCTTTGAGATGAACTGGAACCGGAGCCTCCTCACATCAACATCAGAGCCTGACCTCAACCTCACTAATGCTCTTATAGCTGAACGAACACTAATCCCCACAGCCACGCCCCAAAATCTAGTGGAAAGCCTTCCCAGAAGTTAGTATTTAACATGAATTTGAATTGTAAACATGTGATTGGTTGATTCTGAACACTGCCACATTCCCAGTTATAAAAGGCCGTGCACACAACAACCAGGTTATTGTACATTTTGTATTTTTCATTTTCCCTCCCTAAAATGATTCTTATTGTTTTTCACTTTAATTAATAGGTTAAAATTTTACAATAAAGGAAGAAAAGGTTCTGACATGATTTATCTTAGTTTCATTTTATATATATATATTTATTTATTTATTTATTTTTTAATATTGAAAAACCCTGCCATTGTAACAGGGGTGTGTTGACTGTTTATATCCACTGTATCATCACCTGTCTGTTTTCAAATACTCTTTTCAACCATTTATTACTCCGGGATCAAACTGACCCGAGGACCTTATAAGGGATGTGAGTGTGTAGAGTGTGTAGTGTGTGTAGTGTGTGTAGTGTGTGTAGAGTGTGTAGTGTGTGTAGAGTGTGTAGAGTGTGTAGAGTGTGTAGTGTGTGTAGAGTGTGTAGTATGTGTAGTGTGTGTAGAGTGTGTAGAGTGTGTAGAGTGTGTGTAGAGTGTGTAGTGTGTATTGTGTAGCGTGTGTAGTGTGTGTAGTGTGTGTAGTGTGTGTAGCGTGTGTAGTGTGTGTAGCGTGTGTAGTGTGTGTAGTGTAGTGTGTAGTGTGTGTAGTGTGTGTAGTGTGTAGCATGTGTAGTGTGTGTAGTGTGTGTAGCGTGTGTACTGTGTAGTGTGTATTGTGTAGCGTGTGTAGTGTGTGTAGTGTGTAGTGTGTAGTGTGTGTAGCGTGTGTACTGTGTGTAGAGTGTGTAGAGTGTGTAGTGTGTGTAGAGTGTGTAGTGTGTGTAGAGTGTGTAGAGTGTGTAGTGTGTGTAGAGTGTGTAGAGTGTGTAGAGTGTGTAGTGTGTGTAGAGTGTGTAGTGTGTGTAGTGTGTGTAGAGGGTGTAGAGTGTGTAGAGTGTGTAGTGTGTGTAGAGTGTGTAGAGTGTGTAGTGTGTGTAGTGTGTGTAGAGTGTGTAGTGTGTGTAGTGTGTGTAGAGTGTGTAGAGTGTGTAGTGTGTGTAGAGTGTGTAGTGTGTGTAGTGTGTGTAGAGTGTGTAGTGTGTGTAGTGTGTGTAGAGTGTGTAGAGTGTGTAGAGTGTGTGTAGTGTGTGTAGTGTGTGTAGTGTGTGTAGAGTGTGTAGAGTGTGTAGTGTGTGTAGAGTGTGTGTAGTGTGTGTAGTGTGTGTAGAGTGTGTAGTGTGTGTAGAGTGTGTAGAGTGTGTAGAGTGTGTAGAGTGTGTGTAGTGTGTGTAGTGTGTGTAGTGTGTGTAGAGTGTGTAGAGTGTGTAGAGTGTGTAGAGTGTGTAGTGTGTGTAGTGTGTGTAGAGTGTGTAGAGTGTGTAGTGTGTGTAGAGTGTGTAGTGTGTGTAGTGTGTGTAGAGTGTGTAGAGTGTGTAGAGTGTGTAGTGTGTGTAGAGTGTGTAGAGTGTGTAGAGTGTGTAGAGTGTGTAGTGTGTGTAGAGTGTGTAGAGTGTGTAGTGTGTGTAGAGTGTGTAGAGTGTGTAGTGTGTGTAGAGTGTGAAGTGTGTGTAGAGTGTGTAGAGTGTGTAGAGTGTGTAGTGTGTGTAGAGTGTGTAGAGTGTGTAGAGTGTGTAGTGTGTGTAGAGTGTGTAGTGTGTGTAGTGTGTGTAGTGTGTGTAGAGTGTGTAGTGTGTGTAGAGTGTGTAGAGTGTGTAGTGTGTGTAGTGTGTGTAGAGTGTGTAGTGTAGAGTGTGTAGTGTGTGTAGAGTGTGTAGTGTGTGTAGTGTGTGTAGAGTGTGTAGTGTGTGTAGTGTGTGTAGAGTGTGTAGAGTGTGTAGAGTGTGTGTAGTGTGTGTAGTGTGTGTAGAGTGTGTAGTGTGTGTAGTGTGTGTAGAGTGTGTAGTGTGTGTAGTGTGTGTAGTGTGTGTAGTGTGTGTAGAGTGTGTAGTGTGTGTAGTGTGTGTAGTGTGTGTAGTGTGTGTAGAGTGTGTAGAGTGTGTAGTGTGTGTGTCAAAAAATAGTTCTTCTTGTACAGAAAATAATCCATCATCCGTTTCAGGTGGAGAAAATGATTTGTTCTATATTTTTCCTTTATTAAAAATGATACACGGGTCATTTTGACTGGAGGGCCGCACGAGTGTGTGTGTGTGTGTGTGTGTGTGTGTGTGTGTGTGTGTGTGTGTGTGTGTGTGTGTGTGTGTGTGACTCAGGACTCATTACTCATCATTAGTGACACTGTATTTTATTTTACGTGTGTGTGACATTTGTGTGATCACATCATCAAGCGATACGACTTTTACAGCTTCTGTTCATCCAGCACAGGAGAGAGTGAGAGGTATACACACACACACACACACACACACACACACACACACACACACACACACACACACGTATACATATATATATATAGAATTCTATTTATATATACATAAATAAAACCAACAGGTCCATACAGGAGATAAATATGCAAATATATATGCATAAAATTGACATTTAATTAATCCACCTTCAGGTTCTGTTCAACACAAAAACATGCCGCAACACACACACACACACACACACACACACACACACACACACACACACACACACACACACACAGAGTGAAGGAGGTGGTGTGGTGATGGAGGGCTCAGGAGTGTGAAGGTCTCACACTGGGACAGTTATTGCTGTAATGATTATTGGATACTGACTGCTGGATCAATTATTCATTAATTATTCATTAATTATTCATTAACTATTGATTAATTAGTCATTAATTATTGATCGGTATCAGAGTGCTGGAGAGATTCAGCAGCAGAGTTAGCGAGGATAAATGGATACACTTTATATCATGATATTTATTCTGGATATTGTATGATAACGGTGTGGATCACATTTATTTTTATGTAAATACATAATTAAAGTGGGTGGAGTTTCATTTTGTGGGCGTGATTCAGTGAAACAAAAGCCATTGGTCATTTTTAAAGCTAATTCTGAGCATGCTAATAGCTAATCTAATCACACTTCTTAAGTGTGCGAGAGAAATATTTGTTATTATTAATTTGACTGGATTTTAATTAGATAAAAATGTAACACTAGCTAACGTTGTTGTTTAGCTACAAGCTAAAGAGCTGTCCATCACTGAGCCACGCCCACATGTAGCTAATCCTGTGCACTTCTAGTGTAAACACAACAGTCACATGTGTAGCTTCGCTCAAATAAAATAAAAACAATGCTGAACCGCCGCAAATCACACAGAGTTCACGTAAATTATAAATGCTAACATGCTAATGCTACTATTAATGCTAATGTTAATGCTAATGTTAATGCTAATGCTAATGCTAATGTTAATGACTAAACAAAACGGAAAAAACATTCACAGCCATAAACACTACAGTCAGAGACACGTTAATCAGCTGTGATGTGAAAACAAAGGAAGAAATAAATTCTCACACACACACACTGTGTACTCATACACACACACACACACACACACACACACACACACACACACACACACTCATACACACATACACACACACACACACACTCATACACACATACACACACACTGTGTACTCATACACACACACATTCACACACACACACACTGTGTACTCATACACACACACACACACACACACACACACACACTCATACACACATACACACACACACACACACACTCATACACACATACACACACACACACACATATACACACACATTCACACACACACACACTGTGTACTCATACACACACACACACACACCACACATACACACACACACACACACTCATACACACACACACACACATATACACACACATTCACACACACACACACACTGTGTACTCATACACACACACACACACATACACACACACACACACTCATACACACACACACACACACACACATATACACACACATTCACACACACACACACACACTGTGTACTCATACACACACACACACACACATATACACACACATATACACACACATTCACACACACACACACTGTGTACTCATACACACACACACACATATACACACACACACACATATACACACACATTCACACACACACACACACTGTGTACTCATACACACACACACACACACTGTGTACTCATACACACACACACACACACACACTGTGTACTCATACACACACACACACACTGTGTACTCATACAAACACACACACACTCATTCATACACACATACACACACACACTCATTCATACACACACACTCATACATACACATACACACACACTCATACATACACACACACACACACTCATACATACACACACACACACACTCATACATACACACACACACTCATACATACACACACACACACACACACACACTCATACATACACACACACACACTCATACATACACATACACACACACTCATACATACACATACACACACTCATACATACACACACACACACACACACTCATACATACACACACACACTCATACATACACATACACACACACTCATACATACACATACACACACTCATACATACATACACACACACACTCATACATACACATACACGCACACACACACTCACACATACACACACACACACTCATACATACAGTATACACACACACACACACACACACACTCATACATACACACACACACTCATACATACACATACACACACACTCATACATACACATACACACACTCACACATACACACACACACACATACACACACACACATACACACACACACACACACACACACACACACACACACACACACACACACACACAGGTGAAGCAAAACTAATAATCCTCACTATTACAGTCGAAAAGTTTCACTTTAAACACGTTATTAAAAATCCATAAAGTTCATTTTACACGACTGCAGATACAGAAACAACAAATCCACCAATCAGAGAGCAGGAAATCAACTTCCTCTGTGTAACACTGTACAGGATAATACACACACACACACACACACACACACACACACACACACACACACACACACAGGTTGTGCATACATTGGAATGTCACTTCCACATGAACTGAAACTACAGAACAGTTAAATAATTATAATGAACAAACAAACAAACAAACAAACAAATAAATAAATAAATAAAGGAGCTACAGCTCACACAGAAACACTAACACAGTAAAAAGTGCAAAAGAAACAAAACACTACAAATCGCAGGAACTGGAATGTTTCTCATCAGTGATTATTATTCATACTTCATGAGAAAGACGTTTAAATTGTGCTGGAGGAGTGAGCAAATAAACAAACAAGCAAATAAGTAAACAAACAAACAAACAAAACGTGCAGGAGAAATGAAGGAGCATAAAAAGGGCGTGTCCTAAACGTCTTCACACAATGCTGGAGTTTCCAGTCTACGATTTAAGGATTTTGATTGGATGTGAGAGAAAACCCTGGGGGACCAATCAGAGTGAAGCTCCGCCTTCAAACAGAAATCCTGTATGATTTCTAAAAGCCTGAGCGTATTTCACACAGAGACGATGTTCAGCGATGTCTTCCACTAACGACACCACGCAGTTACGGAGTACACGCAGATCCGATTAAACACGCCGCACAACCCAGCCTGTGACTGGACGTTAAAAAACGAGGCACGTCCGAGTCGAATAATTCACTAATGACGACTTTCAGGATCTTCTTCCTCTAGTTGTGGAATTTGTTATGACATTGTAACAGCGCCACCTGCAGGACTGGAGCCGCAGAGCTTATGTGCGAGCTCGTGAGCTCATGAAGGTGGTTTCATCGTCACAATCAGAACTGCATTGTACATTACAGCTAGGAAGGTTGAAACCTGAGTGTTAAAGCAGAAATATAACGAGACACTTATTAATATTCATATATTATTTCACTTACATTAATAGTGTGGCATAAAAAGTGTGAAATCCTGTGATATCACTGGTGTAAGTGATAACAGGTCAGGAAACAAAATAAATAAACCAGCAACAGTGGAAGAAAAGTACACACACACACACACACACACACACACCAGAGCCACCTCTAACGCAACACTGCATGGGCACACAAACACTTCAGAGTGTGCTATTAATTATTTACTGTAACCCCTTCATCACCATCATCATCAGAAATGGTGGTGAAGTGGGCGGAGCATAGCAAGGGGTGGTGCTTAATGAGGCAGAGGAACCAGGATGTCGACGTAGTTGATGGGGAAGAACCCCGACTGGCCGTGGATCATCCCCTCATACCAGTTATCATCGATCTGATTGGTCAGCGTGATGATGTCACCTTCCTTAAAGCCCAACTCGCCTTCGTTCTCCGGCTCGAAGTCATACAGAGCGCGACAACACGGCTGATCCAGAGGAGCTACACACACACACACACACACACACACACACACACACACACACACACACACACAAAGAGAGAGAGAGAGAGAGAGAGAGCTTGAATATGAAGTTCTGATGTGTGTATTAATAACTATATTTTAATTTTAGCTAATAACTGTGTGTGTGTGTTTGTTTCTCTGTGTGTGTGTGTGTGTGTGTGTGTGTGTGTGTGTGTGTGTGTGTGTGCGTACCTGGGGAGCGAGCAGGTGATTTAGCGGTGTGTA
>CM042570.1:500000-505000 GCA_023630585.1 Cranoglanis bouderius | reverse complement strand
TTATATACAAAATGTAGCTAATATCTTCATGTATCGTTTTAATGTAAAGTTCTGTGAAGTAAATGCTATTTCTCATGTAAAGGTCCTGATATTGAGAACACTGGGAATATTATGATTTAATTAGTAAATAATATGTACATAAAAGCACATTTTGCACCACGACCCCCAAATGTATGAGCCTTTATCTCATTAATAACCACCTTTATATGGGTGAACAACAAGGAAAACCTAAAAACTGTTACGTTTTATGATGAATGTCGAATCATTTTCTAAATGTATTTAAACTGCACGTCTGTCATCATTATTTACGTGTTTAATTCATCCATGTCGCATTTAAACAAAAAAACAAACCAGAAAACAGGATTTCTAATAAACGATACCAAAAAAGAAGGAAGGAAAGTAAACGAGTCTGCGCAGTTCAAAAAGACGAGAAGGACGCCATATTTCCTTGTAGCGATCATTTTCACAGGACGTGACGCAATGGCGTACGCGTGTGGGTGCTTGTGAGCGGAAGTGACGCCATCGCGTTTGTTTCGGAAGCGAAACGGCGTCAGATTTAAACGGACTGTAAATTTCAGGTGAATGTTGATGGGTTTATTGTTTATTTTAATTTGTTTACCTGGTACACAGTGCGAGTGGAAAAATAAACAGAGTTCATCTTCTCAGGGATTCAGTGTTTATGTGACAGTGTGCGGGAAGACTGATGTTAAAGTAATTATGAAACTTAGTTCGCTAGCTAAGCGGCTAATGCTAGCAGCAGCTCTATAGCGACCGTAAACAACAACAACAGCAACACCGCATCTGATTTAATTTATTATCATATAAACTGTTAGGTTTTATATTTAATTTAGGTTCATATATAAAGTTAATGGACATGTAAGTGTAGTAGACGTCACAGATGTGTCTGATTATATTTAGTTTTATATTATATAATGTTTGTGTTTTTAGTTCTGTGTTGATTAAATCCCACAGAACCGGAAGCTTTTATTTTAGTTCATTTCAAATTTGTAAAATTATTACTGAGGTATTTAATGATGCACATCGTTTAGTCTTTATTATAATAATGTCATTAATTAGCTAGATCTGTCAGAATAAAAATAAAATGAAGTCTATAAAACATCCCTCTTCCTTCACATGTAGTCGATCAGATGAGGCATGGTGATGTGTGAAGTTTTCTTCTTCGCTTTTGGACTGAAACTACAATGTTTATAAAATCAGAACGATTCTTTATTATGTACACAAATTAAAACTAAACTTCATTATCAGAGCTCCTCCCCCCTTTTTATGCCACACCTCCTCCATGGTAAAGAAAGCGTTTTCTCCTTTAACCTTCGGCGTGTTGATTGTAAATAATGTACAGTAGACGGCGTGTGTGTGTGTGTGTGTGTGTGTGTGTGTGTGCGTGTGTGTGTGTGTGTGCGTGTGTGTGTGTGTGTGCGTGTGTGTGTTTCAGATGAAGCAGACAGTAGCAGGACGCTGAGATCATGTCTGAGAGTCGGCAGACGCAGCGAGGTGATGATGGAGCTCGTGACAGGGCGAGACGCAGGGACGGTGGACAGAGTAAAGCGTCTCTGCGTGTGTCTCACCCTCGCACCGTGAACCGCTCCACTCAGGGGGATCTGCAGGAGATCAGCAGGTCACTGTAATGACTGGAATGAGAAACAGAAACACAAATCACTGCACTGAGCACCGAGCACACTGACGTCATTCTCATTCCAGGCTGAAAGAGGCGATTGGTCAGCTGCAGACTGAAGGGCGGGGCTTTGACAAAGAGGAGGAGCTGAGATGGAGGATCAACCAGCTGGAGAAGGACAAGCTCGAGCTCAGCTCCAAGTACAACCAGGAGGTGACGTGTCCTCAGGAACATGTGCCGCATTTACACACGCATACAAGAACAATTTAATTTCCCTGTCTGTCTGCTTTGTTGTGGGCGGAGCTAGCTGTTGTTGTTTTTTCTTCCATGTACCTGGGAAACTCATTCAAACATGAATGCTCTTCATAGTGTGTTCAAAAGATTTGTCTCTGAAACTGACAGTTTTACTCTGTTGTGTGTGTGTGTGTGTGTGTGTGTGTGTGTGTGTGTGTGTGTGTGTGTATGTGTGTGTGTGTAGGTGTCGGGTTACGAGGCTCAGCTCACTCGCTGTCGTGCTCTGCTGGAGAAAGGAGAGGCTCAGAGACAGACACTGGAGTACGAGCTCGCTGTGGTGAAAAGAGATGCAGCCGCTCAGAAAAGTCGCTCTGAGGATAAGATGGCCAACCTGATCACACACAACCAGCAGCTAGAGGGTACTCTCTGTGTGTGTGTGTGTGTGTGTGTGTGTGTGTGTGTGTGTGTGTGTGTGTGCACGCGTCAGGCTTCAGTGTGGAGCTGCGTCAGAGACCTTATAATAGTTTAACTCTGTTATATATGTACTGGTGTGCCTATAGGCCCCAGTGTGCAGCTGCTTCAGAGACCCTATAATAGTTTAAGTATGTTATATATGTACTGGTGTGCCTATAGGCCCCAGTGTGCAGCTGCTTCAGAGACCCTATAATAGTTTAACTCTGTTATATATGTACTGGTGTGACTATAGGCCCCAGAGCGGAGCTGCATTAGAGAGCCTACAATAGGTTAACTGTATTATAATGTATTTGTAATGGTGTGCCTATAGGCCCCAGTGCAGAGCTGTGTCAGAGAGCCTACAATAGTTTAACTGTATTTTATATTTATATATATATATATATATATATATATATATATATATATATATATATATATATATATATATATATATATATATATACTGGTATGTGTGTAGGCCTCAGTGTGGAGCTGCGCCAGAGGGCCTATAATAGTTTAACTCTGTTATATATGTACTGGTGTGCCTATAGGCCCCAGTGTGCAGCTGTTTCAGAGGCCCTATAATAGTTTAATTATGTTATATATGTAATGGTGTGCCTATAGGCCCCAGTGCGGAGCTGCGTCAGAGAGCCTACAATAGTTTAACTGTGTTTTATATATATATACACTGGTGTGTGTGTAGACCTAAGTGTGGAGCTGCGCCAGAGGGCCTATTATAGTTTAGCTCTGTTATATATGTACTGGTGTGTCTGTAGGCCTCAGTGCAGAGCTGCGTCAGAGGGCCTCTGATCTACAGAGAGCTCTGGAGATCACTCAGCAAGCTCGGTATGATGATGAGCGGAGCCTCCAGGTGGAGCTGCGTGAGAGGGACCATCTGATTCACAGCATTAGTACAGAGAGGGAGTTGCTGCAGGAAGAGAACAGACGCCTGGACACACTGCTGCAGGTACCCTGTGTGTGTGTGTTTGTGTGTGTGTGTTTGTGTGTGTGTGTTTGAAGGGGGGGGTCAATTCAACTAGCCTTTATGTGTGTGTGTGTGTGTCAGGAGCAGAAAGACACACTGCAGGAGCTGAAGGACAGGATGGACAGCGTGCAGAGGGACAGAGAGCGAGACACTGAGGAGCTCAGAGTGAGGACGGCTGAGCTGAGGAAGAGTATGGAGCGTGAGGAGAGGATGAAGAAGGAGGTGGAGGTGAGACATGACACACACCACACACACACCACACACACACCACACACACACCACACACACAGAAGATTAAGTGCTGCCATATCGTTAATGTTAACATAATTTGTAATAAAGTGTTTTGTGTGTGTGTGTGTGTGTGTGTGTGTGTGTGTGTGTGTGTGTGTGTGTGTGTGTGTAGACAGCCATACAGAGAGTAAAGGCTCTGGAGGAGAGTGTGGAGGCAGAGAGAGCTGCTCACCTGGAGTTCAAGGTCAGCGCTGACGTCATTCAGGTATTGCCACGCCCCCTTCACTGGAACTGACTGACATATAGACTACTCTTTGAGACTGACAGATACAGAGGCCACGCCCACTCTATTCATTGCACAGGACTGTAACAGTTATGTAGTCTGTATTGTGTGTGTGTGTGTGTGTAGCTGCGTCTCAGGGATGTGGAAGCGGCTCTGTCAGTAGAGAAGAGGAATCAGGCCGAGGCTGCGTCCAGTTTGGAGCTGCTCACACACAAGCTTGGAGAAGTGGAGAGAGCACACACACGAGAGAGAGAGCGCGCTGACAACACACAACACACACTGACACTGTAAGAGTCACACACACGAGAGAGAGAGCGCGCTGACAACACACAACACACACTGACACTGTAAGAGTCTCACACACACACACACACTCTCTCACACTGTAAGAGTCACACACACGAGAGAGAGAGCGCGCTGACAACACACAACACACACTGACACTGTAAGAGTCACACACACACACACACACACACACAACACACACACACACACACACACACACACTCACACTGTAAGAGTCACACACACGAGAGAGAGAGCGCGCTGACAACACACAACACACACTGACACTGTAAGAGTCACACACACACACACACACACACTCTCTCACACTGTAAGAGTCACACACACGAGAGAGAGAGCGCGCTGACAACACACAACACACACTGACACTGTAAGAGCCACACACACACACACACACACACACACACTCACACTGTAAGGGTCACACACACACTGTAAGAGTCACACACACGAGAGAGAGAGCGCGCTGACAACACACAACACACACTGACACTGTAAGAGTCACACACACACACATGCACACACACACACACACACACACTGTAAGGGTCACACACACACACACACACACTGTAAGGGTCACACACACACACACACACACACTGTAAGGGTCACACACACACACACACACACACACACACACACACACACACTGTAAGGGTCACACACACACACACACACACACACACTGACACTGTAAGAGTCACACACACACACACACACACACACACACACACTCACACTGTAAGGGTCACACACACACACACACACACACACACACACACACACACACACTGTAAGAGTCACACACACACACACACACACACTGACACTGTAAGAGTCACACACACACACACACACACACACACTGTAAG
>CM042570.1:475000-490000 GCA_023630585.1 Cranoglanis bouderius | reverse complement strand
TATTTTGTACTAAACTGTACTTTATTGTAGATTTTGCATTTTAGAAAATAAGAGCCATCTGTCACTGCTGCTAATCACCACTAGAAATAAACTGTTAAACAGTCGAGACTCTTTCTGTAAAACACACAAATACAAATATACAGAGTTCATCAGGACATTCAGGCACGTTCTTAACATTCTACCAAAGGAATACACATCTCATAAAACACACACACACACACACACACACACACACAAACAAACACACACAGACAGGTATGAAATATTTTTTCAGGACAAACTCTATTCATCCTTTTATTTATACAGTACATTTAAAAGTGTCGGCCAAATAAAGCATTCAAATACAAAACCACAGATAAAAAAGACCCAATACTACAGACTCAAATGCCTTGAATAAATTGTTTTTAAATAAAATGTTACACCGTCTTTATGAAAAAAGGTGTAAACTGTTCGACAGAAAAAGCCCACAGTCCTTTAAACTTCATCCGAGTCCATGAACAAGATCTTAAAGCTCTTGAGGTATTATACATATACACAGACGTGGTCAGAGACATAACATTGTCCCAAGCCATGCAGAGATTTAAAAAGAAAAAAAAACATAAAATATGTTCTGTATTTGACTGGCAGCCAAGAAGGCCGAGCAGCGTCTCCACTTTCTGCTGGAAGTTGAAGAGAGCTAAACTCCTAAACTCCTCCCCGTCCCATCCTCACCATCTTCTACAGATGGATGATGGAGAGCGTCCTGACCAGATACCTCGGCGTGAGGTCCGGGAACTGAGCAGCCTCCGACCGCAAGACCCTACGGCGACTTGTGGGAACAGCTGTGAAGTTCATCAGAGTCTCTCTACCCACAATTGAGAAGTGCTGTAAGGCCCCTCCCACTCCTCTCATGGAATATTCCCCTTGCCATCTGGTAGAAGGTTCTGGAGCATCCGTACCTCCAGTGCATAAAATGAAGCTTATTTAAAAAATTTAACCACAACATGGACCTCAGAGATACGCGGTGAAGATACAGCTCTGGTAAGGCCTCGGTTACGAGCAAATTCTGCAGCTTCATTAGCAGCTGCTTTTCCTCACGTACTTGTGTGTGAGATCAGAAGAGGTATGGCCGAAAGCTGTAAAACAGAGAATGTTCCGGGTGTAAAAAAGGGTGCAAAGAGTTTTAAGTCTTCTGTTACAACACATCATACAAATACAAGTACACCAAACAGAAAACCTTTTTTGTATCTCTGCATGAGTCAGTAACTCACTCTATCTCCAGCTTACAGCGTGGATCCTTCAGTAGATCACAGAGCAGCTTCACTCCTGATTCTCCTGGATTATTCGAGGTCAGATTCAGGTGTTTCAGGTGTGATGAGGGGTTCGATTTTAGAGCTGAAGCCAGAACAGCACAGCCTACACCTGTAATACCGCAGTTAGACAACCTGCGTGGAAGACAAGAGACATATCTCACACTTACAGCTCACACATTTATACACACACACACACACACACACACACACACAGTGTCCACATATAACATCTAGTACTCTACACAATCCCTGTGACTTTCACATACATAATAGTATCAGATCACCATAAAATAAAATAAAAACCACAGAACAGTGTTCAGTAACTCACTGCAGTGTCCCCAGTTTACAGTGTGGATCCTTCAGTAGATCAGAGAGCAGCTTCACTCCTGATTCTCCTGTTTTATTCCAGTTCAGGTTCAGATCTCTCAGGTGTGATGAAAGGTTTGATTTCAGAGTTGAAGCCAGAGCGGCACAACCATCACCTTTAATACTGCAGTTTACCAGCCTGCAGAGAGAAGGAGAGAAAGATCAACTGCCGCTCGTATATTTCTGTACAACTCGATCATCACCAGAGTTACGTAACATTTTATAAAATATGAACGTTTAAAGTTAAAATTTAACCCTTTGGCTAACGCTTTACCCAAAACAAGGACCCAACAATCCCATCAAATGCTTCCCATCAATATTCCAAAGCCTTACCCACTGACCTACCAGTGGTGATAAACATCAACCAAACTTTAATGGTGGTCAAAAGTATAAGCGCATGCATGAAACAGTAAATAGCATTGAGGTTATCCATCCATCCCTCCATCCCTCCATCCATCCATTTTCTCTACCGTTTATTCTACGCAGAGTCGCAGGAAGCCTGGAGCCTATCCCAGGGGACTCGGGGCACAAGACCTGGATGGGGTGCCAACCCATTGCAGGGCACAATCACACACACTCACACAGCCATTCACACATTACAGACAATTTGGAAATGCCAATCAGCCTACAACACATGTCTTTGGACTGGGGGAGGAAACCCCCAAAGCATGGGGAGAACATGCACGCTCCGTGCACACAGGATTGAGGCAGGAATCGAACCCCCAACCCTGGAGGATCTCACCATAGTATCTCCAGTGTACAGTGTGGATTCTCCAGTCCAGCAGAGAGCAGCTTTACTCCTGAATCCTGCAGTTTGTCACTCAGGTCCAGTTCTCTCAGTCTGGAGGAGTTTGAGCTGAGAACTGAGGACAGAGATGTACAGCTTTCCTCTGTCAGATCACACGCACACAATCTATAAAAGAAATTAGAAAACTCACTCACACAACAATATACTGATAATTAATGCCAAGAACAATCCCCTTAATAGACATTAGTGCTTTCAAGTCTGTTTCATAAGAAATAAAAAGGGAAATGAGAAGGGCAAACATATCACAGGACACCATGCACTCACACATTCACACCTAGTGGCAATTTAGTAGCCAAACCACTGGCAGGTTTTTGGACAGCAGGAGGAAACCTGAGAACCTGGTGGAAACCAACATGGACACAAGAAGGACGTGTGAAGCTCCACAAACTGTACCTCAAGCTCAGGATCTTACCAGAGTCCCTGAAGCTGTGAAATTGGATCCAAATCATAATGTAAATACTAAGACCTTGGTGAGTATATCTTATGTCATATGTATTTTTTCTCGTATGGATATTGAGAATCTATTGGATTTGAACCCTTAACAAACAGTCCTTCTGTGGCAAGTAGGAACTACACATTGAGAAAACGTGACTATGTCACTGAAACTCATAACCCACACATTTCCTAGACCTAGATGGAGATCACACTTAAATTTAAGGACAGATGCCCCTGGCTTCAGTATAACTCCACCCCCATTGAAAGCATGTATGTACTATGAATATTTATGTATGCCATATGGCTTGGTCAATCTTCTGGTCCTTCATCAATGGTTCTTTTGGTTTCTCTTAATTTACACAGATGTTGTCTCATGTAATTCTGTGTTGTTTTGTGTAGCACCATGATCCTGGAGGAACCAGGACATGGAATCACGTTTTCTTTCATGTGGATGGCCGGATGCGTATGCGCTTACCTGGGGAAGAGATGGCACCAGGATGCACTATGGGAAGAAGGCAAGCCGGAAGAGGCAGTGTGATGCTCTGGGCAATGTTCTGCTGGGAAACCTTGGGTCCTGGCATTCATGTGGATGTTACTTTGACACGTACCACCTACCTAAACATTGTTGCAGACCAAGTACACCCCTTCATGGCAACAGTATTCCCTAATGGCAGTGGCCTCTTTCAGCAGGATAATGCACCCTGCCATGCCGCAAATGCCGCTCAATCCGATTAAGCATCTGTGGGAGGTGCTGGACAAACAAGTCCGATCCATGGAGGCCCCACCTCACAACTTACAGGACTTAAAGGATCTGCTGCTAACGTCTTGGTGCCAGATACCACAGCACACCTTCAGAGATCTTGTGGAGTCCATGCCTCAACAGGTCAGAGCTGATTTGGCACAAGGGGGACCTACACGATATTAGGCAGGTGGTTTTAATGTAAACATTGATCAATGTACTTTCTTGTGTAAGGTTAGAAACATGAGCAGAGTATAACAGTTATTCAGAATAACACCAAGGTTTTTGTTGTCATATGGTGTGATCAGAGCTCTCCAGGATGATGACAAGATCTTAACATGAGATATATCTCCAGAGATAAAGCAGCTCAGTCTTGCTGGAATTCAGTTTCAGTTGATGAGCTTCCATCTGATTAGATGTCAGTCTTGTCGGACTCCAGTGGATAGCCTTCAACTGCCCCCTAAGTTTCACACATCACCAAACTTTAGTGCCTCTCTCTTCAGACCTGATGCCTATTTGTCTGCAAGATGCTGAACCACTGAACATAGCATGTTCTGCGTCATGGATCCTGCCCTAGATGTGAGGGCCACTTTGGACTGCCGCAGGAGATCATGGTTAAGGGGCTCCATCTCCTGTATTGTGTATTGTGTGTTGGCCCTCAGCTGTAAGGAATTAAGGCTGAGTTTTATTGCAGGCACACAGACAATCCTGCACCACGTTACTGGATTCTTATGTGTTGGCCTTCATCTGGAAGACAATGGTATGAACCATGTAGTCTACTACTTGGACAGCACGTGGATTCTTATAATTGTACGGTTATCACTCGGACTACACGCAGTCTGCTAGAAAAAGAGAAGAAGATGATCTGACCTCAGTATCTCCAGTGTACAGTGTGGATTCTCCAGTCCAGCAGAGAGCAGCTTCACTCCTGAATCCTGCAGTTTATTGTCACTCAGGTTCAGTTCTCTCAGTCTGGAGGAGTTTGAGCTGAGAACTGAGGACAGAACCCTACAGCTTTCCTCTGTGAGATCACACACACACAACCTAGAAAAGTAATTATGAGAAATTACACCCAAATGCTATTGCTCACATACACAGTGAGTGTGTAAGTATATCTGTAGCTATGCTCATTGGAATTATTACACAACCTTCAGCTCAGGATTCACCTTGTACATTAATTCTATTTTATATTTCCATGGTTCTCTCAGCTTACGTTGTGACAGAATTTTGATTTAGGTTCATTTATACCAGATAAGGTAATATAATAATGTTATATTATGTTATATTACATGTAATGTATCATCTAGGGGAGTGAAAGCTCAGTGGTTAAGATATTGGACTACTGATCGGAAGGCCATGAGTTCAAACACCAGCATTGTCGGATGTTGCCACTGTTGAGACCTTGAGCAAGGCCCTTAACCCTCAACTGCTCAGATGTATAAATCAGATAAATTTAAGTCGCTCTGGATAAAGGCATCTGGCAAATGCCATACATGTATATTCTCAATGCTCACAGGTGAATCAATCTATCCACTCACAGTGAGGTCTACAGACCTGCGCATTAATTACAGTTAAAAACAATAACAAAGGCACATACACAAGTATGCATGCTCTACAACCAATAATCTCACCTCAGTATCTCCAGTTTACTGTAGGGGTTTTCCAATAGAGCTGAAAGCAGCTTCACTCCTGAATCCGTTAATCTGTTGTTACCAATGTTCAGCTCTTTCAGACTGGAGAAATTTGAGCTGAGAACTGAGGACAGAACCTCACAGCTTTTCTCAGTGAGATTACAACCCCACACCCTGGGAAAGAAAAGATGATTCTTCCTCTCTCTTTTGCATACACAAATTAAAGGACAAGACATTACATATACACCTTTATGAGAAAAGGGGACCTTTACTGTAGTCCTCAATCATCTATCTATGCTTTATCACAGGGGTCTTCAATCTTATCCAGGAAAGGGCTGGTGTACCTGCAGGCTTTCATTCCAAATAGGAGACACACTTGATAGTTGACTGGAGCCCAAGCTGAACAGATTAAGCAAGTGGAATTAGATGTGGCTCCTGCTTGGTTGGAATGAAAACCTGTAGCCAAATCAGTCATCTCTTGATAAGACTGAAGACCTCTGCCTGTTTAGGTAAAACAAAATGTATTAATAAATGGTGAAGTATTCAAACTCAAGTTCAAGCTTACTAATTAATCTTAAAGCATACAGTATTTTCAGTAACTACTCTGACTTACACATTAAAAACAGTGATGCAAGTAGGAATGAAAATACTCACACAGCTTTTCTGGAGGCTTTTACCACTGGCAGCAGTCTCAGAAGACATTCTTCTGATCGTTCAAATTTACCCAAATCAAACTCATCTGGCTCTTCTTCTGAGTTCAGTAACACAAACACCAGAGCTGACCACTGAGCAGGTGAGAATCTGGTTCTACTGAGACAACTGTAGTCCCCTCTGTTCAGGTAAGTTTGTACTTCCTGCACTAGAGAATGTTCGTTCAGTTCATTCAGACAGTGGAACAGATTGATGGATTTCTCTGGAGATGGATTCTTCCTGATCTTCTCTTTGATGTACTCGACTGTTTCCTCTTTGTTGTGAAAGCTGCTTCCTGTCTGGGGCAGTAGGTCTCGTAAGAGAGTCTGATTGGACTCCAGTGAGAGACCCAGAAGGAAGCGGAGGAACAGGTCCAGGTGTCCATTCTCACTCTGTAAGGCCTTGTCCACTGCACTCCTGAGGAAATGTGACATTTTTGTTGATTTGTGGAAAACCAAAGACAGATCAGTGGTTGATTTAGTTGCATTTCTGCTGATGAAGGAGAGAAATAGAGAGAGAAAAAGGAGAGTACACTGAAGCTTCTCTGACATCAATGCCACACTCTCTCAGGTCTTCCTCATAGAAGATCAGGTTTCCTTTCTCCAGCTGTTGGAAAGCCAGTTTTCCCAGTGCCAGGATACTCTCTCTGGTCTGCTGAGGATCAGGGTCACATTTCTGATGGTACTTTTGGTCCTTGTGTTTGATCTGAAAGATCAGGAAGTGTGTGAACATTTGAGTCAGAGTCTTGGGGATCTCTCCACTCTCTGCTCCACCCAACATTCTCTCTAAAACAGTGGCTGAGATCCAGCAGAAGACTGGGATGTGGCACATGATGTAGAGGCTTCTTGAAGACTTCATGTGTGTGATGATTTTATTGGCCAGGCTCTGATCACTGATCCTCTTCCTGAAGTACTCCTCTTTCTGAGGATCACTGAACCCTCGTATCTCTGTTACCTGGTCTACACACTCAGGAGGGATCTGATTGGCTGCTCCTGGTCGAGAGGTTATCCAGAGGAGAGCAGAGGGGAGCAGGTTCCCCTTGATGAGGTTTGTCAACAGCACATCCACTGAGGCTGCCTGTGTCACATCACACAATCTCTCATTGTTCTGGAAATTTAGAGGAAGTCGACACTCATCCAGACCATCAAAGATCAACACAATTTTGGCCAATGCATTAACTTATGAGTTATAAGACCCAAAATTTCTGCTGGTGTGCCTGTTCATATTTATCACTGTAGATGTGCCATGGTATTGTTCTAATAATGGTTCTGTGCAGGAATTAGAACAGTGTGGGAAACACTGCTGCAATCATCAAGTGATGGAATAAAGCCATGACTCAGAGCTCTTACTGTTCTGCAGTGTGTTAGCGAGATCTGTGTGGTTCATGTTCTTCAGGATGTGCAGTGTGATCTTCAGCGCCCCCTCACTGACACTGTGATGATCCTCCTCTTCATCCACCTTCCTCTCAGTGCATGCTGGGTAATCTGGACTCAGGAGCTTCCTAAACCTCTTCAGCTCATTCTTTAACAGAGTGATGACTTTGTGCTCAAGATCCTGATTAGAAATGCAAAAGTAACAGGAAATTCCTAAAATGCCATCACAGAGAGATGATTCTGCTACAGAATCATCATTGAGGTGCTTGAAAGTTTGTAGATTTAAAAAAATATATATTTCTGCATAATTATGGCCTAAAACATCATCAGATTTTCACACAAGTCCTAAAAGCAGATAAAGAGAACCCAATTAAACACATGAGACAAAAATATTATACTCGGTCATTTATTTATTGAGGTAATGTGTAATGATCCAATATTCCATGTCTGTGAGGGCAAAAGTATGTGAACCTCTAGGATTAGCAGTTAATTAGAAGGTGAAATTAGAGTCAGATGTTTTCAATCAATGGGACGACGATCAGGTGTGAGTGAGCGCCCTGTTTTATTTAAAGAACAGGGATCTATCAGAGTCTGATCTTCACAACACATGTTTGTGGAAGTGTATCATGGTACGAACAAAGGAGATTTCTGAGGACCTCAGAAAAAGAGTTGTTGAAGCTCATCAGGCTGGAAAAGGTTATAAAACCATCTCTAAAGAGTTTGGATCCACACCAATCCACAGTCAGACAGATTGGGTACAAATGGAGGAAATTCAAGACCACTGTTCCCCTCCCCAGGAGTGGAGACCAACAAAGGTCACCCCAAGAGCAAGACATGTAATAGTCAACGAGGTCACAAAGGAACCCAGGGGAACTTCTAAGCAACTAAAGGCCTCTCTCACATAGGCTAAGAACCATGGTGGTGGTAGTATCATGGTTTGGGCCTGTTTTGCTGCATCTGAGCCAGGACGATTCACCATCATTGATTGAACAATGAATTCTGAAGTATATCAGCAAATTCCAAAGGAAAATATCAGGACATCTGTTCGTGAACTGAACCTCAAGAGAAAGTGGGTCATGCAGCAAGACAACGACCCTAAGCACACAAGTCGTTCTACCAAAGAATGGTTAAAGAGGAATGTTGTGGAAGGACCTGAAGCGAGCAGTTCATGTGAGGAAACCCACCAACATCCCAGAGTTGAAGCTGTTCTCCTCCAAGCCGATGTGCAGGACTGATCAACAGTTACCGCCAACGTTTATCTGCAGTTATTGCTGCACAAGGGGGACACACCAGATACTGGTGTGTAGACATTGGATCGTTTTCCTCAATAAATAAATGACCAAATATAATATTTTGTATCATTTGGGTTCTTTATCTACTTTTAGGACTCGTGTGAAAATCTGATGATGTTTAGGTCACATTTATGCAGAAATGTAGAAAATTCTAAAGGGTTCACAAACTTTCAAGCACTGTATGTCTGAGAGCTTATGATGAAAATTTTCATTGTGCTGCAACAAGTGGATAAAATTGAAACACACACACACACACACACACACACACACACCCCACAGACCTCGAATATGGCCTTCAACTGAGTTCTGCAGGTAATTTTTGATTTCTCCTTTTGGATTCTGTGGACAAACGAAACACTGGAACTGGCACTACACAGAAACTCGATTATATTATTAGAACATATTAAGTTCCCCTGATTATTGCAGTGCCCTCTGGAGTTTTTTTGAGCAAATATAAACATAAACATTATATAATATCTATCTATCTATCTATGGTGCATCATCTGGTTGAAACATCCACCTGCACTCAAGTAGATACTTCATGATGCAGGATTCATGATGCCATTAACCTTCTCAAGAGCCCCGGATCACCAGCTGCAAAAAAGGCCCTAAAGCATCTATATACTCCCCTTTACATATAAACACAAATCATGCTTACCTGAGTTCAGTAGAAGAGTCTGGCTTTGTGAATTTCAGTGGATGATCCATCGACCGGTCGCTCTTCATGGACACACAGCTGGGTTCAGGCGAGTTCCCCTCAGTCCGACTGAAACACACACAACCACCACATTAACACACATGACTTAAACACCGCATTTGATCACAGCTTGACTATTTTTTAAGGAAAAAAGTCTGTGTTCTTTATTTTTATTCAGCTGATGATTTTACCCAAACTCACGTCTGTTAATGACAGCAACTCTACAACCACCTTGGGGTTAGTCCTAAAGTTTTTTTTTTTAACTTTAAAATTTCGTTTATAGCTCTGTTTTTTATTATTATTTTCTCAAGACATCCAGGAATTTTACTCAAATTACTCAAAGCATTTTTGCGTCTCATACAATCGATGCATTTTAACGTACAGTGACTATATTCGTAGTTTTTTGCAAATATACTACAGAAAGTATTTCAGAGGTAGATACTGGGACGGGAAATTAAAGTGTGACAGAATATACTGTATGTTCAGCATAAGACCATTTTTTTCTTCGTTTCCCAAATTTCTTTGCTCACTGCCGGCATGTCTACTTTTTTCTTCTTATTCAGAAAGGATTTAAGGTTAAATTAAAGATTTAACCCCTCATTAAGGTCTAAAGGTGAAAGTTTCTCTAACAGTCGTTTAGCAGCTCAGATTACAGTAATAAATCAAAATCGAAAGCAGTGTAGTGGTCATTTATTATTATAATAATCCCTGATGATAAGAAACACAGCAAAACACACTGAAAAACCACACACACACACACACACACACACACACACAAAGTGTAAGTGAATAGTGCAAGTTCTGATCCCAAACAGTTTTCTCCTTCTGCTGAAATAAACAATAGAAACCCTCATAGAATTTTTAATGGTTATAATGGGAATTGTATTGGTTTTAATGGACACTGTAATGATCCTTGTGGGTCTCTACTGGTAATTTGTTGCCTTCTATTAGTGGCATGTTGTGTCTAGTGGATACCATTAAGGAGTAATAATGGTAATGGTAATGATTTTAATGGTTAGCTGATGGTTTGTAATGGTATTTGTATTGGGAACCATTAGAATTTCTCTGATGGTTTCTATTGTTTTACAGTTTTTTACAATAACTTTGGCAACATTTTCAGAACCTTGATGTCAGGAGAGTATGGGGGTAAGTCCAGGGTGGTAAATCGTGCCTGAAACCATGCTTGCACCATCTGATATTACACCAGGTCACACCATCAGCTCTACAGACCTGATTTAGCTCATCAAAGAAGGTTACAAGGAGAGCTGCATTATATGAGCCAAGACTAGGTCTGCATCCCACAACACTTTCTTCCAGTATAGCCCCACACACGGTGATGTTGGCCCCAGGTTGTCCAGGTATTTGGATGGCTGCCCGCTGGCTAAAGAAATTCCTCTTGAATTCCTAAAATCTCCTCCTCGTCTTGGCCAGGTCCTGCCTCATCCAAAAAGATGAATTTCTGATGGTTTTTGTCAGCTTCCAGCTCCATCACCCTCTAAAAAGACATTTTGGAAAGACAACGTATGGCTTCCACATTGTTGAACATGTCGTCATTGTCCAAGATGTGCTGCCGAATGTCTGTGGTAATACTTTGATGTTATGTTGTGTCATTTTGAACAGGTGATTTTAGTTCAGTGATCTAAGGGTTATGTGTATTGTATCCAAGCAACTGGAAAAAGTGTTAGAGTTTTGAAAAATTACGTCAAGGTTCTGAAATTAGTGCCAAAGTGACTGTAAAAAAACAAAACAAAACTGCATTACAGCAGGGTATTTCTCCATCCGCGCAGCGCCATCTGGTGTCAGTGTGAGGAAGTGCATCCAAAGCACAGTCGATAATAAGAAAAAAGAAATAAAAAATATATTTATATAATAAAGAGGAAGGTCATTTCTACATACATTATTAATAATAAAAAACGAGATAAATCACGTATACAATAACAAACCGAATTTACCGCAACGCGATATTTTTGTCCTGTTGCGTTTCCGTACAGCGACTGCGTAACGAGAGAGGTTGCGCATGCGCAGTGACGCGTTCAGCTGGTCGTTCATGGCGTTGTTAGCTGGTTAACATGTTGTCTTTTTTGTTAACTATATTTTAAAACATGTCTCCAGAGCTGAATGATTTCCTGCTTTAGACTCAGCGGATAAAAAACTGAAATATTATTCTACATTTTTTATGACGGAAGTTTAACAGAAACGGAGCTGCGCACGCGGACAGAATGAATCAGTTTGAGAAGTGAGTTAGCCTTTAGCCGCGTATTACACATCACTAATGTGCACGCGCTTTATGTACACAGCCACCACCACCATTATTATTATTATTATTATTATTATTATTATTTAATTATTAAGTTTTGTTTTTATTTATTTGTTTGTTTATACAGTTTGAAAGAGGAGGAAGTGGAAGAGAAGAGGAATGTGACCGACTCGGAATCTGTGAATAATAACAATAATAACCGGAGAAAGGTGAACATTTTCATATGTTATAATATGACATTTTGTTATTGAAATGTTCACTGGGAGCAGAAATGATCCTGATTTGTTCAGACAGGCGACCAATCAGAAATCAGAGCAAAGCTACATCAGCAAATAATCTGCGCTCGAGCTGAGTTCAGTTTTATACAGAATCACACCGAGAGTCGACTCCGGATTCAACTCAACCCTCTACTGATTCATTCCTGTGTGTATGTGTGTATGTGTGTGTGTGTATGTATGTATGTATGTATGTATGTATGTGTGTGTGTGTGTGTGTGTGTGTAGACAGTAACCCCAGCTCCAGGTGAACATCCTCTGCAGTATAACTACACGTTCTGGTACTCACGCCGGACCCCCAGCAGACCAGCAAACACACAGAGCTACGAACAGAACATCCGACAGATCGGCACCGTCGCCTCGGTCAGTGTGTGTGTGACAGTGTGTGTGTGTGACAGTGTGTGTGTGTGACAGTGTGTGTGTGTGACAGTGTGTGTGTGTGTGTGTGACAGTGTGTGTGTGTGGTGAGAAACAGACAAAAGCAGCACTACAAACTTATTTTGTTAAGGGATGAATGTATTTCTTTAGCTGTCATTTTGTATAAGTGTGTAAATAGTGTGTGTGCGTGTGTGTGTGTGTGTGTGCGTGTTTGTGTGTGTGTGTGCAGGTGGAACAGTTCTGGAAGTTCTACAGTCACTTGGTTCGTCCTGGAGATCTGACGGGTCACAGCGACTTCCACTTGTTCAAAGAGGGAATCAAGCCCATGTGGGAGGTGTGTGTGTGTGTGTGTGTGTGTGTGTGTGTGTGTGTGTGTGTGTGTGTGTGTGTTTTGAGACATTTGTCTCAATGCCCTGCCTATAGCCTCACCCATAGTGGCCCATAGCCCATCTCACCCAGCAGTACCACAGAGAGATTTCTTTAGTGATGCAGATCTTTTGTGTGTGTATAATCTGTGTGTGTGTATATGTGTGCGAGTGTGTAACTGTGTGTATAATCTGTATGTATATATGTGTGCGAGTGTGTAAAATCTGTGTATATGTGTGCGAGTGTGTATAATCTGTGTGTGTGCGAGTGTGTATAATCTGTGTGTATGTGCGAGTGTGTATAATCTGTGTGTATGTGCGAGTGTGTATAATCTGTGTGTATGTGTGTGTTTGTGTATAATCTGTGTGTTGGTGTATAATCTGTGTGTGTGTGTGTGAGTGTGTATAATCTGTGTGTGTATGTGTGAGTGTGTATAATCTGTGTGTGTATGTGTGAGTGTGTATAATCTGTGTGTATGTGTGAGTGTGTATAATCTGTGTGTGTATGTGTGAGTGTGTATAATCTGTGTGTGTATGTGTGAGTGTGTATAATCTGTGTGTGTATGTGTGAGTGTGTATAATCTGTGTGTGTGTGTGTATAATCTGTGTGTGTATGTGTGAGTGTGTATAATCTGTGTGTGAGTGTGTATAATCTGTGTGTGAGTGTGTATAATCTGTGTGTGTATGTGTATAATCTGTGTGTGTGAGTGTGTATAATCTGTGTGTGTGTGTGTATAATCTGTGTGTGTGTATGTGTGTGTGTGTGTGTGTGTGTGTGTGTGTGTGTATGTGTGTGTGTGTGTGTGTGTGTGTGTATAATCTGTGTGTGTATGTGTGTGAGTGTGTATAATCTGTGTGTGTATGTGTGTGAGTGTGTATAATCTGTGTGTGTATGTGTGTGTTTGTGTATAATCTGTGTGTGTGTATGTGTATGTGTGTGTGTGTGTATGTGTGTGTGTGTGTGTGTGTGAGTGTGTATAATCTGTGTGTATGTGTGTGAGTGTGTATAATCTGTGTGTGTATGTGTGTGAGTGTGTATAATCTGTGTGTGTGTGTGTGAGTGTGTATAATCTGTGTGTGTATGTGTGTGAGTGTGTATAATCTGTGTGTGTATGTGTGTGAGTGTGTATAATCTGTGTGTGTATGTGTGTGAGTGTGTATAATCTGTGTTTGTGTGTGTGTGTATAATCTGTGTATGTGTGTGAGTGTGTATAATCTGTGTGCGTGAGTGTGTATAATCTGTGTGCGTGAGTGTGTATAATCTGTGTGCGTGAGTGTGTATAATCTGTGTGTGTATGTGTGTGAGTGTGTATAATCTGTGTGTGTGTGTGTGTGAGTGTGTATAATCTGTGTGTGTGTGAGTGTGTATAATCTGTGTGTGTGTGAGTGTGTATAATCTGTGTGTGTGTGAGTGTGTATAATCTGTGTGTGTATGTGTGAGTGTGTATAATCTGTGTGTGTATGTGTGAGTGTGTATAATCTGTGTGTGTATGTGTGAGTGTGTATAATCTGTGTGTGTATGTGTGTGAGTGTGTATAATCTGTGTGTGTATGTGTGTGAGTGTGTATAATCTGTGTGTATAATCTGTGTGTATAATCTGTGTGTATAATCTGTGTGTGTGTATAATCTGTGTGTGTGTGTATAATCTCTGTATGTGTCTGTATAATCTGTGTGTGTGAGAGTGTGTATAATCTGTGTGTGTGAGAGTGTGTATAATCTGTGTATGTGAGAGTGTGTATAATCTGTGTATGTGAGAGTGTGTATAATCTGTGTATGTGTGTATAATCTGTGTGTGTGTATAATCTGTGTGTGTATGTGTGTGTGTGTATGTGTGAGTGTGTATAATCTGTGTGCGCGAGTGTGTATAATCTGTGTGCGCGAGTGTGTATAATCTGTGTGCGCGAGTGTGTATAATCTGTGTGCGCGAGTGTGTATAATCTGTGTGCGCGAGTGTGTATAATCTGTGTGCGTGAGTGTGTATAATCTGTGTGTGTATGTCTGTGAGTGTGTATAATCTGTGTGTGTATGTGTGTGAGTGTGTATAATCTGTGTGTGTAAGTGTGTGAGTGTGTATAATCTGTGTGTGTGTGAGTGTGTATAATCTGTGTGTGTATGTGTGTGAGTGTGTATAATCTGTGTGTGTATGTGTGTGAGTGTGTATAATCTGTGTGTGTATGTGTGTGAGTGTGTATAATCTGTGTGTGTGTGTGTGAGTGTGTATAATCTGTGTGTGTATGTGTGTGAGTGTGTATAATCTGTGTGTGTATGTGTGTGAGTGTGTATAATCTGTGTGTGTATGTGTGTGAGTGTGTATAATCTGTGTGTGTATGTGTGTGAGTGTGTATAATCTGTGTGTGTATGTGTGAGTGTGTATAATCTGTGTGTGTATGTGTGAGTGTGTA
>CM042570.1:462500-470000 GCA_023630585.1 Cranoglanis bouderius | reverse complement strand
AGTTGGAGTTAATGAGGACAGGAAGTAACGACCAAATAAGGAAAATGGGGTTCAACTGATTACTGGAATAGGACTGATTTTTAACATTTAACTCTGAGTGTGTGTGTGTGTGTGTGTGTGTGTGTAAAAGGGATTAATACATCTGAGTGTGTGAATCTTCTGACACACACTAATACTGCAGTCTAAAGCCTGATCCCTGATTTATTCTGATCATAAAGCGATGGAGAATAAAACAATATAAATCACAGAGAGGTATTTTACACGTTACTCTGATTAAAAATAAACACTTTAATGCACAGTAGATACGAAGTGTTTAATAATCATTAATAATAATTATTTAGTGATCTGAGCTCCACCTGAGTTCCTCAGTGCTGAGGTGGTTCGAGTCGTGGTTCCTGCAGGTGGAGGTTTTCGGGTCGAGCCCCAGGTGTGGTGTTCTGGATGAGTCATGACTCTAACTACTGGGTATAATGTAGCTTTAATGCTAATTAACCCAACACCTATAAATATGTGCACCCCCTTATGTTTCATTTCCCAAATGCAGGGTGTGAGAAACCATTTTAAACACGTCCCTGAAAGCACAGGTACAGAGTGTGTTGGTGTGTGTTGGTCTGTGTGTTGGTGTGTGTGTTGGTCTGTGTGTTGGTGTGTGTTGGTTAGCGGTGCTCTCAGAGCTACACTTAGTGTTACTGAGAGAACGTACGTGGAAGTGATGAGCACTGAACCTCGAGCAGCTCCTCTTCCATCAAACACGTCATCTTCTCTCTTTATTAAGTCAAAAGTCCAATAAGCAGCAGGTTCTCCAGTGGAGCAGTGGTTAGTGTCACAGTCTCTGCTGGGTGACGTCTCTGGTTCAAGTCTCTGTGCTTGTCTTTATTTTTAGGTCAGTGTGACGTATATGAAGGTGAAAAGTTCTATAAAACAGAAGATTGGTGTGAGATCCTGTGGCTCATGTGGATGAGTGTCACCTCTGGGTTGAGAGGTTGCTGGTTCGAACCCCGGCCAGGACTCAAGGATGTGAAGGTGCAGGATGGCTGGAGGGCGTGACCCGGGGGGGTAATCTCCGGGCAGCTGCCCCCCCAGGGTCAGAGCAGGAGAAGAAGGGGGTTATGGAGCTTGGAAAGAGAGGTTCGACTTAGTTTTGCATAATAATTTTTACGCTGTAAAAACTATCACCCTCACTTTCTCTGGGATTCTCCAGCAGCATTTACTCCAACCACCTGTTCCTCACACCATCATCATGATCACACACACACCACCTTCTGCATTTCTCATTTCTCCACCAAGTGCTGGGACGAGCCAGATTTGAACCGGCAACCTCTGAGTCCAGAGGCAAGGCTTTAACCACAAAGCCACCAAATCCCACACCAACATGCAGGTCTCATGGCGTCTTTGTCTTTTAAAATGACACCTGGAGAACCAAAAAAAATAATCTCTTCATTAACACCCTTCATTTTATTTTCTCCTCGAGCCTCAAGTACATTCAGTCCCAGCTTCTGCAAAACTTCACCTCTTCTCAACTTCTTACCTTTTTACATACATCTGGTGTAAACACATTCAGTAATGATACACATCAGACTCAATCACTTCAGCTGTAAGTTTTGTCTCCTCACCTTCTTCTTTAAAGGATCCAGTAATCAAACACTCGTGATTACTGTTTTTCCTCATTGAACTGGTGTGCGTGTGTGTGTGTGTGTGTGTGTGTGTGTGTGTTAGGAAGCACTTTGGTTGCTGCAGGTTTAGTTGGTTGGACAGTTTGAGAGTGAGTGAGTTTAGAGTATATAATTATATAATTTGATAATAAACAGTAACTCACGTCCAGGTCAGACGCAAAAACGACCAGGGAACACGTTCTGCTCCGGGATGAGGGGGAGTTCATTCCCTGCTCTAGAGAACATGAACACACACACACACACACACACACACACACACACACACAGAGGTATTAGTGCTGATCTGATCTCCTTGTTAGTTATTTCCATGGTGATGGTGTGTGGTGTGTTTCTGACCCATGGCTGGATTTCCCGATCTCTCTCTCTCTCTCTGTCTGTCTCTCTGTGTGTGTGTGTGTGTGTGTGTGTGTGTGTGTGTGTGTGTGTGTAACAGCGAATCCGATCACAAACTCCAGCACAACTCCAGGAGGCGTCGCTACGAGGGCAAAAGACAACGTCGTCCATTTCTTAGAGAAGCTCTTCCCCAGATAAAACTCATCAATATAATTATTACATCTAAAAATATCAAAAAACAAAGAACATCATCATTACATTACTTTCAGCTACTCGGTAACCAATCCCTCACTTCAACTACGCTATGATCAATCCCTCACTTCAGCTACGCTATAATCAATCCCTCACTTCAGCTACGCTATAATCAATCCCTCACTTCAGCCACTCGGTAATCAATCCCTCACTTCAGCTACGCTATAATCAATCCCTCACTTCAGCTACGCTATAATCAATCCCTCACTTCAGCCACTCGGTAATCAATCCCTCACTTCAGCTACGCTATAATCAATCCCTCACTTCAGCTACGCTATAATCAATCCCTCACTTCAGCCACTTGGTAATCAATCCCTCACTTCAGCTACGCTATAATCAATCCCTCACTTCAGCTACTCTATGATCAATCCTTCACTTCAGCTACGCTATGATCAATCCCTCACTTCAGCTACTCGGTAATCAATCCCCCAAGTCCCACAGTGAAATGTCTTTGGAGACTGCTGTGAATATGGGCTGTAACCGGATGACATCACGGGCCAAGTTGTTGTTGTTGTTGTTTTTCTACAGCTTGCATTCTGTGCCCTAAACTGAACTGAACTGAACTGAACTGAACTGAACTGAACTGAACTGAACTGAACTGCTACTTCTTCATCTTTTCTTTTACAATTTTTACAATTTATTTTTTTATAATTTCATTCTCAAATTCATCATATGATTTTGTTTAGATGTGGTGGTGTCCTGACTTGGGATCTGCAGCAGGCTTCCCACCGTCAGGGAAAACCTGGAAATAGCAGGGAAGTTAAAATTGGGGATGAATATTTTTTTTTTTTATTAGGAAAAACTATTTTATAGGTAACAGTTAGCTCTTTGTGTGTGTAATGTCACAATGATCTTTAAATAATGCTCATCAAGAACAAACCTGGTCAGTAGAAGAGAGAAGCGTTCTGCACCTGCTCCTGCACTGAGGAGGTGGCTGGGTGTTTCTGATGGACCTTTCTGTTTCTGGCAGCAGTTTCTGAGTTATTCCCACATGTAGGTCTTTCTGCCACAAATTAAATAATTAAATAATGTTAAATAAAACGGTTAAAGGTTAAATAATAATTAAAGTCATGAAAAACGTCCACTTCCTTCTGTGTCCTTCATCACTTCCTCTTTTCCTACCTTCTCTCTATCCTTCTCTCTCATGTAGGTGTCTCTGAGTCCACGTCAGATTTTTTTTTTTTGCAAGTTTCAACTGATGGTGAAAGTAAAAATATAAGAAACAACATCACCAAAGTCTTTACTAGAGGTGTGTATATGAGTAGCTGATGTGATACAAAATGCTGTTCAATTAAAATGTATATGAATGTAGAAGGAAAAAAGTTTTTAGGTCCTGTAAGTGCTGTAGCTATTTTCTCATGCCCACGGTTAAATATGGTGGAGGCTCTTTAATGTTTTGGGGCTGTTTTTCTGCCAGAGGACCTGGACATTTTGTTAGGATACATCCCAGTCCCCTGACCTGAAACCCATAGAAAACCTGTGGGGTGAACTGAAGAGGAGAGTCCACCAGCGTGGACCTGGAAATGTGAAGGATCTCGAGAGGTTCTGTATGGAGGAATGGTCTCAGATCCCTTGCCATGTATTCTCCAACCTCATCAGGCATTATAGGAGAAGACTCAGAGCTGTTATCTTGGCAAAGGGAGGCAGCACAAAGTATTGACTGAAAGGGGGCCAATAATTGTTGCACACCTATATTTAACAAAAATATTTTTTGGATAAACATTCAGCCTTCTTTGCTCATATTTAACAAGGGGGCCGATATTAGTGGAGGGGACTGTACTTTATTTCCTTGTTCTGATGATCGACTGTGGTTTGGATGCACTTCCTCACACTGACACCAGATGGCGCTGCGCGAATGAAGAAATAGAAAGAGAAAACTTTGGGCTCAAAACTCGAACTACCCAGTTACACTGTGTGTGTGTGTGTGTGTGTGTGTGTGTGTGTGTGTGTGTGTGTGTGTGTGTGTGTGTGTGTAATTGATCCTAATTCTTCTTTTCAGAGGACTGTGAGGAATGAATGCACTACAGAGACACGGGGGAACAAAAAGAGAGAGAGAGAGATAGAGAGAGAGACAGAGAGAGATAGAGAGAGAGACAGAGAGACAGCAAGTGAGACAGAGAGAGATAGAGAGTGAGACAGAGAGAGATAGAGAGTGAGACAGAGAGAGAGACAGAGAGAGATAGAGAGTGAGACAGAGAGAGTGAGACAGAGAGAGATAGAGAGTGAGACAGAGAGAGAGAGACAGAAGAGAGATAGAGAGTGAGACAGAGAGAGAGACAGAAGAATCACATGACTCACCTTTTCTGAATTTTGAACATGTGGTTTTTGGAAGCTCCGTGTCTCGGTCCTGCAGTGTAATGAGAAGTTTCTCGGTCCTCAGACTCAGAGGTGTGTGTGAGATCTTTATCCTGATCAGATTAATATTAAATCGTCTTTAAACTCTTTTGCTTTAGTAACGGAACAGATAAGGATGTGATTAAACTCTCAGCACTCGTGTGTTTACGTCTCATTCTGGGAATTTGGTGAAAAATGAGTTAAAGTCATGAACTTCCTCACTGCAGGAGACTTTACTCTGCTGTGGAGCTGTTTTTAAAGTTGTGTGTAATGTCTGGAAAGATTTAAAGCTCTATCGCTAAAACTCTCCAAACTAAACCTAAAAGTGTAGGCTTTTAAGTGTAGGAGTTTTGTGAGCTGGATGGTGTCACACAGATGTTCTTCCTTGGAGAGCCTAAAGACTGCTCCTGCTAAACACAGTTTCTGCTCAAGTGGGTTGCAAGGAGAAAGCCACTGCTCTCCAAAAAGAACATTGCTGCCCTTCTGCAGTTTGCTAAAGATCTCGTGGACGAGCCAGAAGGCTGTTGGAAAAATGTTTTGTGGACAGAGTAGAACATTTTGGTTTAAATGAGAAGCATAATGTTTGGAGAAAGGAAAACACTGCGTTCCAGCATAAGAACCTAATCTGTGAAACATGGTGGTGGTAGTGTCATGGTTTGGGCTGTTTTGCTGCATCTAGGCCAGACTTGTCATCATTGATGGAACAATGAATTCTGAATTATACCAATGAATTCTAAAGGAAAATGTCAGGACATCTGTCCATGAACTGAATCTGAAGAGAAAGTGGGTCATGCAGCGAGACAACGACCCTAAACACACAAGTTCTACCAAAGAACGGTTAAAGAAGAATAAAGGTAATGTTTTGGAATGGCCAAGTCAAAGTCCTGACCTTAATCCAATAGAAATGTTGTGGAAGGACCTGAAGCGAGCAGTTCATGTGAGGAAACCCACCAACATCCCAGAGCTGAAGCTGTTCTGTACTGAGGAACGGGTTAAAACTCCTCCAAGCCGATGTGCAGGACTGATCAACAGTTACGGCTAACGTTTAGCTGCAGTTATTGCTGCACAAGGGGGTCACACCAGGTACTGAGAGCTAAGGTTCACATTCTTTTGCCCTCACAGAGATGTAATATTGGATCATTTTCCTCAATAAATAAATGACCAGGTATAATATTTCTGTCTCATTTGTTTAATTGGGTTCTTTTTATCTCCTTTCACAAACTTTCAAGCACCTCTGTATGTTACAGGTGTAGGAATGATCACAAGCTCTGTTCTGATGCAACACGTTTATTTAAGAATTTTCCTGTTAAGATAATAATGAGAAGAACCGTTAGTGGGGCTTTCTGCCACCTGCACATCACTGCTTCACCTGCAGTGACAGACACGCCCTCTACAGTAAGACATGCCCTCTACAGTAACAGACACGCCCTCTACAGTAACAGACACGCCCTCTACAGTAACAGACACGCCCTCTACAGTAAGACATGCCCTCTACAGTAACAGACACGCCCTCTACAGTAACAGACACGCCCTCTACAGTAAGATATGCCCTCTACAGTAACAGACACACCTCTTCAGTAAGACACACCCTCTACAGTAAGACACGCCTCTACAGTAAGACACGCCCTCTACAGTAACAGACATGCCCTCTTCAGTAACAGACACACCTCTATAGTAAGACACGCCCTCTACAGTAACAGTCATGCCCTCTTCAGTAACAGACACACCTCTATAGTAAGACACGCCCTCTACAGTAACAGACACGCCCTCTACAGTCACACAGTATAACTCTCTAACTTACCCTATATCCATACATACTGTGTGTAATTTCTAATATCAGCATCACTAACACGTGACCTCGTTCTATTGTTCCTCTTTGGCAGTATACAGACACATATTCTTTCATAACAATAAACAATAAAGCAAACAACATTTTAACAAAATTAAAGTTAACTGTAGTGACAGTGTCTCCATATTAACTCTCTGATCACATCCACTGATATAATTGCAGCATCACCATTCTGAAACAACATGAACCCTCTGTAATGACCTTCCTCCATTACCATTAAACATCCACCGCTTCAGCTCTATCTGTTCATTATCACTTCTCTCCAGTGTCTGTCTGTCTCTGTCTCACACACACACACATACTCACACACACACTCTCACACACACTCACACTCACACACACACTCACACACTCACTCACACACACACTCTCACACACACTCACACTCACACACTCACACACACTCACACACACACTCACACTCACACACACACACATACTCACACACACACTCTCACACACACTCTCACACACACTCACACACACACTCTCACACACACTCACACTCACACACACACTCACACACACACTCACACTCACACACACACTCTCACACACACTCACACACACACTCACACTCACACTCACACACACACTCTCACACACACTCACACTCACACACACACTCACACACACACTCTCACACACACTCTCACACACACTCACACTCACACACACACTCACACACACACTCTCACACACACTCTCACACACACTCACACTCACTCACACACTCACACACACACACACTCTCACACACACTCTCACACACACTCACACACACACTCACACTCACACACACACTCACACACACACTCTCACACACACTCTCACACCACACTCACACTCACACACACACTCACACACACACTCTCACACACACACACTCTCACACACACTCACACTCACACACACACTCTCACTCACACTCACACTCACACACACACTCTCACACACACTCACACACACACACTCTCACACACACTCACACTCACACACACACTCACACACACACTCACACACACACTCACACTCACACACACTTGTTTATGTTGTTTT
>CM042570.1:450000-452500 GCA_023630585.1 Cranoglanis bouderius | reverse complement strand
CTCATCTCTCTTCTCTCATCTCTCTTCTCTCCTCTCTCTTCTCTCCTCTCTCATCTCTCTTCTCTCATCTCTCTTCTCTCATCTCTCTTCTCTCATCTCTCTTCTCTCCTCTCTCTTCTCTCCTCTCTCATCTCTCTTCTCTCATCTCTCTTCTCTCTTCTCTCTACTCCAACACCAGAAGTTTAAAATGCAGAACAATAAAATATAAACAAGGTGTAAAAGGGCGTGGCAGAGAAACAACACTTCTGTTCCATGTATGGCATTTGGCAGACGCCCTTATCCAGAGCAACTTAGAGAGAGAGAGTGAGAGAGAGAGAGAGAGAGAGAGAGAGAGAGAGAGAGAGAGAGAGAGAGAAGGAGAGAATAAAGGATAAAGGCCATGGAAAGAATCTTTATATGAACAGATGAAATAAAGTGACTGGGAGGATCAGAGAGTCACTGATTAAACATGATTCATGTTTGAGGGAAAGACCACAACAATGGCTGTAAATGTGAACAAACTTTGTCTCTCCCTGTCTGTCTCTCTCTCTCCCTGTCTGTCTGTCTCTCTCCCTGTCTGTCTGTCTCTCTCCCTGTCTGTCTCTCTCATTCTGTCTTTCTCACTCTCCCTGTCTGTCTGTCTCTCTCTCTCTCTCTCTCTCTCTCTCTCTCTCTCTCTCCCTCTCTCTCTCCATCTGTGTGCTTTTGTTTAAATCTGTCATTTTGTGCTTATGTTTGTTTACAGAAGAAAGGGAATGGTGATGGGGTGGAGTAGCTGTGGCCACACACACACACACACACACACACACACACACACACACACACACACACACACACACAGATATCCCTGTTCATATTTTGATTTGTATTCTTTGAAAGTCTCTCTCTGTGTGTGTGTGTGTGTGTGTGTGTGTGTGTGTGTGTGTGTGTGTGTGTGTGTGTGTGTGTGTGTGAGAGTGAAGAATCTGGGTGTGTGACATTGTCACAGCATGTGTGTCAGCATTGTGGTGTGTGTGTGTGTGTGTGGTTGGCTGGGCATCTTCAGCACTTCAAACAGCTAAAAGTAGCTTATAAACAACTGGAGTGCGCACACACACACACACACACACACACACACACACACACACACACACACATACATATGTGCCTCATTATTTTACTGCTCACTGGCTTTATGGAAAAAGAAATGAAGCTTTTTAAAATGATTTTGGCCAAAGTTCAGTCTCACCACACACACACTCTCACACACACACACACACACACACACACACACACACACACACACACACACACACAATGAGAAGAAATTGCTTCATAAAGTCTGCCAGTTAAACATGCTAATGAGCCGTTACGTACACGCACACATACATGAATAGTCTCACACACACACACACACACACACACACACACACACACACACACACACACACACTTTTTCTGTTTTTGTTTTTTTATCTGTGTACAGTCTTTGAATGAGTGATGTGTTGTGGTCTTATCACTGTACACTGAACCCTAACCATGTACACAGTCATACTGAACTAATCCCCAACTCAGTGGATTTATTTATCCTGATCTCACACTACACCTTCCCCCGATCCCTCACGCCGCACCTTTCCCCGATCCCTCACGCCGCACCTTCCCCGATCCCTCACCTTCCTCTGATCTCATACTACACCTTCCTCTGACTCCTCACGCCGCACCTTCCTCCGATCTCACGCCGCACCTTCCTCCGATCCCTCACACTACACCTTCCTCCGATCCCACGCCGCACCTTTCTCCGATCCCACGCCGCACCTTCCCCGATCCCTCACGCCGCACCTTCCCCGATCTCATACTACATCTTCCCCGATCTCACGCCAGCACCTTCCCGATCCCTCACGCCGCACCTTCCTCGATCCCTCACGCCGCACCTTCCCCCGATCTCATACTACATCTTCCCCCGATCTCACGCCGCACCTTCCCCCGATCCCTCACGCCGCACCTTCCCCCGATCCCTCACGCCGCACCTTCCTCTGATCCCACGCCGCACCTGCTCCCGATCTCATACTACACCTTCCTCTGACTCCTCACACCACACCTTCCCGATCTCACGCCGCACCTTCCCCGATCCCTCACGCCGCACCTTCCTCTGATCCCCACGCCGCACCTTCCCCCGATCCCTCACGCCGCACCTTCCTCTGATCCCACGCCGCACCTTCCCCCGATCTCACGCCGCACCTCCCCCCGATCCCTCACGCCGCACCTTCTCCCGATCTCATACTACACCTTCTCCCGATCTCATACTACACCTTCCTCTGACTCCTCACACCACACCTTCCCCCGATCTCACGCAGCACCTTCCCCCGATCCCTCACGCCGCACCTTCCTCTGATCTCACACTACACCTTCCTCTGATCTCACACTACACCTTCCTCCGATCCCTCACACTACACCTTCCTCCGATCTCACACTACACCTTCCTCCAATACCTCACACTCACCTCCTTCCCCTTTTATTTATTAAAGCTAAACTCTTTATAAAC
>CM042570.1:430000-442500 GCA_023630585.1 Cranoglanis bouderius | reverse complement strand
AAACACCACACACACCCCACACACACCCCCATCCAAACACACACACACCCCCATCCAAACACCACACACACCCACACACACACACATCCAAACATCACACACACCCACACCACACACACCCACACACACACACATCCAAACATCACACACACCCACACACACACACATCCAAACATCACACACACCCCACACACACACACATCCAAACATCACACACACCCACACACACACACATCCAAACATCACACACACCCACACACACACACATCCAAACATCACACACACCCACACACACACACATCCAAACATCACACACACCCACACACACACACATCCAAACACCACACACCGACACACACACCACACACTCACACTCACACACACCACACACTGACACACAGACCACACACACACAGCCAAACACCACACACACACACAGCCAAACACCACACACACCCATCCAAACACACACACACACACACACCCATCCAAACACACACACACACACACCCATCCAAACACACACACACACACACCCATCCAAACACACACACACACACACACCATCCAAACACACACACACACACACACACACACACCCATCCAAACACACACACACACACCCATCCAAACACACACACCCATCCAAACACACACACACCCATCCAAACACACACACACACACACACACACACACACACACACACACACATCCATCCAAACACCACACACACACACACATCCATCCAAACACACACACACACACACACACATCCATCCAAACACACACACACACACACACACATCCATCCAAACACACACACACACACACACACATCCATCCAAACACACACACACACACACACACATCCATCCAAACACACACACACACACACACACATCCATCCAAACACACACACACACACACACACACATCCATCCAAACACACACACACACACACACATCCATCCAAACACACACACACACACACACACACACACACACACACACACACACACACACACCCATCCATCCAAACACACACACACCCATCCATCCAAAACACACACACACACACACACCCATCCATCCAAACACACACACACACACACCCATCTCATCCAAACCCAAACACACACCCCCATCCAAACACACACACCCCCATCCAAACACACACACCCCCATCCAAACACACACACCCCCATCCAAACACACACACCCCCACAGCCAAACACACACCCCCACAGCCAAACACAACACCATAACACAGCCAAACACAACACAACACCATAACACAGCCAAACACAACACAACACCATAACACAGCCAAACACAACACAACACCATAACACAGCCAAACACAACACAACACCATAACACAGCCAAACACAACACCATAACACAGCCAAACACAACACCATAACACAGCCAAACACAACACCATAACACAGCCAAACACAACACCATAACACAGCCAAACACAACACCATAACACAGCCAAACACAACACCATAACACAGCCAAACACAACACAACACAGCCAAACACAACACACCCACACACACACCACGCCCCCCCACCCACATCCAAACACCACGCCCCCCCACCCACATCCAAACACCACGCCCCCCCACCCACATCCAAACACCACGCCCCCCCCACCCACATCCAAACACCCCCACCCACATCCAAACACCCCCACCCACATCCAAACACCCCCCCCCACATCCAAACACCCCCACACCCCACCCCCCCACATCCAAACACCACACACACACACCCATCCAAACACCACACACACACACCCATCCAAACACCACACACACACACCCATCCAAACACCACACACACACACCCATCCAAACACCACACACACACACCCATCCAAACACCACACACACACACCCATCCAAACACCACACACACACACCCATCCAAACACCACACACACACACCCATCCAAACACCACACACACACACCCATCCAAACACCACACACACACACCCATCCAAACACCACACACACACACCCATCCAAACACCATAACACAGCCAAACACAACACACACAGCCATACACAACACAAACACACAACACACGCACCCAGCCAAAACTTACACTGACTTTATAAACATCACTGAGTAACCAGTTAAAAGAGAAAAACCTTCCACAAACATCAGCTCCACATTTTCACCCAGAAATGATATTAAATAAGATTTTTACCTTCATCAGAACATTTTCTCTCTCACTTCACACAACCTCTTAGCTAATCATCCAATTTACAGACACACAGACAGAGAGACAGGCAGACAGACAGATACAGACACAGAGAGAGAGACAGACAGACAGAGAGACAAACAGACAGAGAGACAGACAGATACAGACAGAGAGAGAGAGAGAGACACATAATATCATATTTCAAGCTGATTTACAGTAAAGAAAAAAACATGCTAATACAACTTCAATTCTTTCTGAACCCTCTCATCTTACACACACACACACACACACACACACTCTTAAATTATGAATTTAAACAATGTTGACACTAGATGGACAGACATGTTTGCAAAGTTACACACTGACTAATCTGAATTCCTACACACACACACACACACACACACACACACACACACACACACACACACACACACACACACACACACACACACACACAGAGTCTGCTTCTAATCAGAAAGCTAGTCTTTTAGCAGAGCACACCTGTATGGAATTACCCAGCATGCTTTGTGCTTAAGTGCTACCTGTGGGGGAGGGGAGGATGGTCTCATACCGGACACACACACACACACACACACACACACATGGAAAGAGTTTTAAAGGAGATTAATGAATGCTCCTGTCCATAGCACAATTTATGAGCTCTAAAGTTGTAGTCAAACAACACACACACACACACACAAAATATACTTAATACTGGACAGAGAGAGAGAGAGAGAGAGAGAGAGAGAGAGAGTATGATTAAAAACAAAAAGAGGAAAGGGAGGAAAGAGCTTTTTCCGTTTTTGGAAAATTTGCACACACACACACACACACACACACACACACACACACACACACACACACACACAGAGACACAGACACAGACACACACACACAGACACACACACACAGACACACACACACACACACACACACACACACACACACACACACACACACACACACACACACACACACAACCCAAAGATGAATAAAATCATAATATGATGTGTTCTTTCTATTTAATATTTATGATGTTGTGAGGTTTAGAGTTTTAGCTCCTTGTGATATTTACATTCAGGATTTCGGGGGGAAGAATAAAGGAAGAGAAAAAACTTAATTTCTGCCCAAAAACTCCACATTTCCATCTTTTTCCTTCACATTGTTCTGTAACAGTTACTGAAATTATACACTGAGTAAAATTAAACCTTTACTCATGTCTCTGTTTGGGGAAATAAAACCGAGTGTATGATGACAGACTTCACACTCGTTAGCGTCGTGTCTGAGGTTTTCCTTGTTTTTACTCTTTTGCTCCACGGAGGTTATTGTAGTAAATTAGAAACATATCAGATCGAGCAGGAACACAGGAACCCTTTGTACTAACGAGTAAAAAAGTAGACCTGAGTGCAGTGGAAGTCTCAGACCCAGGGTTCGAGCGAGCGAGTGTGATTAGGTTCTCAGACACGGTGGAGCTCAGCTGTAGAGTCGGAAGTGTAAAATATTCCAGAGTGAAGATAAACACTTCCAGGTGTGGAGAGAAGAGCCGAGCTGACTGCGGAGACGTGAACACACACGACACGAACCATCACGGACTGGACCCATTCAGCTCCTAAAGGTTCTGATGGAGTTCTGCTGGAGTTCACACAGGAGAGAAGAACGCTTTAGAGTCTGTAGAACTCTCTTAGAACATCTAGAACCCAAACAATGAGAACAGGGTCGTCATTTTATAAATAATATCACAATTAACCTTCACTGATATTATTATAAGTAGTTTATGTATTAGAAAAAAAAAAGCAAGTGTATGCAAATAAGGCTTAATTAAATATCTGTATATTTGCATATTTAATGAAACCAAAAATCTCTGAAGAGAAACTTTTACAGAAAGGTTTGTTTGAAAAGCATTTGTTTATCGTTTAACCAGGAAAACACCAGACACTGTTAAAGGAAAGTTTATAAAGGAAATGAAGTAAAGTGGGCGGAGCTTAAAGCCCTTTTCAAAGTTGGCGATAACGCAGTGGTCACGAGTGGAACAAAAATACAATCAGTGAAACATTCTTCTGTTCAGTTTCATTTATTTACATTATTTAAAAATGTTTCTCCTTAAGGGTTCTTCGGCTGTTCCTCTGAGAGAACCCCACACCAGCACATTTCCTGAACAAACAGGGTTCCAAGTAGAACCTTTTTTTTTTTTTTTTTTTGCAAGCTAAGAACCTTTACTTATCTAAAGAACGCCTTAAGAACCTTTTGTCTAAGAGTTAGACGTGAAAGGAACTGAAAGTTGTTACTCACGCTGACATTTATACTGTGGTGTGATTTGGTTTAATCGGACACTTCATGACCTTTGACCTCACTAATACTGTGTGTTGTGCGCATGTTTATGTTAAGAGATTTTCCTCTGAGTGTTTCAGTACACGCAGGAAAATGTCCAGATGTCTGTAGCTGCTGCACTTTCACTTTGTGTGTGTGTGCGTGTGTGTGTGTGTGTGTGTGTGTGCGCGCGTGTGTGTGTGTGTGTGTGTGTGTGTGCGCGTGTGTGTGTGTGTGTGTGATTGTTGCTGGATGTAAAACTGTGTAATGTGTAATCAACAATAGTCCAATCTTCTGTATATAGTAAGCTACTAAAGTGTCCCAATCAGGGTAGAAACACACACACACATATACCCCCGAGCCACCAGGGGGCAGCGCAGGACCTCAGGGGCCGGAGTTGGACGACGGTGAGGACACCAAAAGAGCCGTGCGAACGCTGGTCACTGTGACGGTTAGCTCTCAGAAAAATGAGTACTAGACCATACTTTTCCTTTTCACTGGAGTCGTACCATCATCTGTACACCTTTTATACCTTTATCAGTATCTTTCACCTGGAAATGTGGATATAGTGACCTTTACAAAAGATTTCAGTACACGACTGGACCGTAATGACCTTGTAGAGTAAAGTTTTAAAGGTAAACTACACACACCTTTCTAGCTACTATAGATATAAAGGTGTACACTCGATGGCTCCACCCCAGTAACAAGGACAGGAACCGTTTTGTTTCCTTTGTCCTCAGAGTCCCTTTGTTCCTTTTGTGCCTGGAGCAGGGTTCTGAAAACGGTTTAATCAAACACACCTACACACCTGTGGATTTAATTCATGTGCCTGAGCAGGGAATGAACAAACTCTGCTGGACCTTCAGGACCGGATTTACAGAACCCTGTTTTTCTCCCTGGACCTCCTGATCTGAGACGAGATTCAGACTCACGATCTTCCAATGATGGGGTGAAGTCTTTCTAATAGAGACCTATAAAACCACTGACTAATCCCAGACCCTGTCATTTCAGCTTCAGTCCATGTGGACTCTGTTGGAACCGATTTAAGAACCAGAAGATAAGCAGGGTCGTGGTCTGTAGAGACTTAAATTCAAACAAAGCAGGTAGACAGGTAAAGGTGAAGAACAGGATACAATAAAATGAAAATATGAAAATGAAATGAAATGAAAATAAAAATATTGTAAAGATTTATACAACTCTTGCTTTATCCAGCTGCTGTTTCTCAGCCTGTGTTTTGTCTGTAAAGCAGTAGAACCCCTGCTTGATAACCCGGACCTCCTGAGTTCCTCCAGAGTTCCTCTAGCACGAGAACCTGCTTCATTATTTAAAGACAATAAAATAAATAAAAGAGTAAAATCATTTCCTCAGTGTGTGAGTAAAGATCTGTCTCAAAAAAATACAGTCAAAGTAACACACAACAACTATAGTAATTTATAGTGTGTGTGTGTGTGTGTGTGTGTGTGTGTGTGTGTGTATCAGGTATCCTCCAGGCCGGATCTGTTCTTAATTGATGTCATTACTGAAGCAGCAGCAGGAAGTCACATGACTCCCCAACTGCTTTATCTCTCGTCCAGTCAGACGCTGAGTGACAGGTATTCTCATTACCTGAGGAGGGGGGTGTGTGTGTGTGTGTGTGTGTGTGTGTGTGTGTGTGTGTGTGTGTGTGTGTGTGTGTGTGTGTGTGTGTGTGAGTGTGTGTGTGTGTGTGTGTGTAAGTAAGGCAGCAGGACAAAGAAAGTTACAGTCACTCCTGTGGTATGAACCCCAAGAGGACTGCTTACTTGAGAATGCAGGATCGATTACTTTAGTGTGTGTGTGTGTGTGTGTGTGTGTGTGTGTGTGTGTGTGAGTGAGAGAGAGAGAGACAGCGAGAAAGGGAGAGATCCAAATTCCCAGGTAATACAGAAAGAAAAGACATTAGGAGAGTGAGACAGATGGAGAAGGTGTCTTAAGGATAGTAAAAAGAAAAGGTGTGTGTGTGTGTGTGTGTGTGTGTGTGTGTGTGGAGAGAGTGTGTGTGAGTGAGTGAGAGAGAGAGAGAGAGGAGAGAGAGAGAGAGAGAGGGAGAGAGAGAGAGAGAGAGAGAGAGAGAGAGAGAGTGCACCATATTTGTACAGTTGTAATGAAGAAGTGTGAAGTGACAAAACAGGGCATTTTCACAGACGGTCAGGTAACACACACACACACACACACACACACACACACACACACACACACACAGACACACACACACACACACACACCTGAAGGGTGTGTCAGATAAAGGTACGTAGGTGTCTTTGTGATGGGAAATGAGTTATGATGATGACATAAACACACACACACACACACACACACACACACACACACACACACACACACACACACACACACACACAAATATGGCTGACTGACGAGGGTGATGATCCAGAACACAATCATTCACCAGCCTCTCACACACACGTGCACACACACACACACACACGCGCACACACAGAAGGTTTGGTGGTTAAGAGGATAAAGAGTTCACATCCACAAGTGAATGAGTTACTACGGTTAATTGAGACAGCTGTGTGTGTGTGTGTGTGTGTGTGTGTGTGCGCGCTGAGAGAAGAGTATAATTGGTGGAAGAATATTGTGACACTGTGTGATGGATGAGGCATTTGCTCAATTGGAATTTTACACACACAAACACACAAACACACACACACACACACACACGGTATAAAATGAAAACAAAAAATAGCTGTTGTGTTGTTTGAGATGATATGACAGCTGCTTATGACATTTGGTGCACACACACACACGCACGCACACACACACACACACACACACACACACACACACACACACACACACACACTGAGTAGTCAGTGAAGACATAATACAGGGTACATTTCACTTACACTTATGCACAGGGACAGAGAGTCTGTGTGTGTGTGTGTGTGTGTGTGTGTGTGTGTGTGTGTGTGTGTGTGTGTGTGTGTTGATATAGGTTTATTGATGTACATTGTGGCGGACAGATAGAAAGAGCGACACACCGCCTGAGCCTGAAAGGTCTAAGGTTATGACCTCTGTGGTTAACCAGTGTGACCTCAACAGATGTAGAGCAATGAACTTGTCGGTGTGTGTGTGTGACAGAGAGAGAGAGAGAGTGTGTGTGTGTGTGACTGACAGAGAGAGAGAGAGAGAGAGAGAGAGAGAGAGAGAGAGAGAGTATTCTCTAAGGGAGTTGAAGTATGAGTTCTGAGTGAGGAGCCAAGAAGCAAAACACACCCGAATGAGATGTGTATGTGTGTGTGTGTGTGTGTGTGTGTGTGTGTGTGTGTGTGTCAGCTCTAATGAAGAGGAAATGGAACGGTTGATGAAAACCATGTGACCATATGTGTGTGTGTGTGTGTGTGTGTGTGTGTGTGTGTCGTTCTTTGTGGCTTTTGGATCAATTTAGGTAAAGACGTGTGATTGAAGTTGACTTTCTTCAGCACACACACACACACACACACACACACACACAAACACACACAGATACACTGAGACAAACACAAGTTTTCAAAGGGGTGTGAGCAGTAGAGTCTGTTTCCATGGCTATGGGGTTAAGGGTCAAGTAGGGAGTAAGGAGGAAAGAATCTGATTTCTACTGAATGACTGATTCACTCTCTAAAACACACACACACACACACACACACACACACACACACACACACTGGCAGTAGCAGCTAGAGATGAAACAGAACACATACACACTTTTAAAAAATGCAATAGTGGTTTCAACACAAATTTTAATAGTCTTTAGCAAACATACACTACACACACTACAAGTAACACAAACACACTGCAAGTAACACACACACACTGCAAGTAACACACACTACGGGTAACACAAACACACTGCGAGTAACACACACTACAAGTAACACACACACTACAAGTAACACACACACTACAAGTAACACACACTAAAAGTTACAGAAACACACTGCAAGTAACACACACACACACTACAAGTAACACACACACACTACAAGTAACACACACTACAAGTTACAGAAACACACTACAGGTAACAAACACTACAGGTAACACACACTACAAGTAACACACACACACACACTACAAGTAACACACTAAAAGTTACAGAAACACACTGCAAGTAACACACACTACAAGTAACACACACACACAGACACACACACACACCCACTACAAGTAACACACACACTATAGGTAACAAACACTACAGGTAACACAAACACACTACAAGTAACACACACTACAAGTAACACACACACACTACAAGTAACACACACACACTACAAGTAACACACACTATAAGTTACAGAAACACACTGCAAGTAACACACCCATTACAAGTAACAAACACTACAGGTAACACAAACACACTACAAGTAACACACACACACACTGCAAGGAACACACACGAGAGGGAACAGAAACTACAGGGAACACACACTACAGGTATCTCACACACACACTACAAGTAACACACACTATAGGTAACAAACACTACAGCAAGCACAAACACACTACAAGTAACACACACACACTACAAGTAACACACACACTACAAGTAACACACACTAAAAGTTACAGAAACACACTGCAAGTAACACACACACTACAAGTAACACACACTACAAGTTACAGAAACACACTGCAAGTAACACACCCACTACAAGTAACACACACTATAGGTAACAAACACTACAGGTAACACAAACACACTACAAGTAACACACACACACTACAAGTAACACACACACTACAAGTAACACACACTAAAAGTTACAGAAACACACTGCAAGTAACACACACACTACAAGTAACACAAACACACAATAAGTAACACACACACTACAAGTTACACAAACACACAATAAGTAACACACACTACAGGTAAAAAACACTACAGGTAACACAAACACACTACAAGTACACACACACTACAAGTTACACAAACACACACAATAAGTAACACACACTACAAGTAACACAAACACTACAAGTTACACACAAACACACAATAAGTAACACACTACAAGTAACACAAACACTACAAGTAACACACACACACTATAGGTAACAAACACTACAGGTAACACAAACACACTACAAGTAACACACACACTACAAGTTACACAAACACACAGAATAAGTAACACACACACTACAAGATACACAAACACACACAATAAGTAACACACACTACAGGTAACAAACACTACAGGTAACACAAACACACTACAAGGAACACACACAGTACAAGTAACACACACACTATAGGTAACAAACACTACAGGTAACACAAACACACTACAAGTAAAACACACTACAAGTTACACAAACACACACAATAAGTAACACACTACAGGTAACAAACACTACAGGTAACACAAACACACTACAAGGAACACACACTACAAGTAACACACACACACTACAAGTTACACAAACACACACAATAAGTAACACACACTACAGGTAACAAACACTACAGGTAACACAAACACACTATAGGTAACACACACTACAAGTAACACACACTACAAGTAACACACACACACTACAAGTAACACACACACACTACAAGTAACACACACACACACTACAAGTAACACACACACACTACAAGTAACACACACACACTACAAGTAACACACACTAAAAGTTACAGAAACACACTGCAAGTAACACACCCACTACAAGTAACACAAACACACACAATAAGTAACACACACACTACAAGTTACACAAACACACACAATAAGTAACACACACTACAGGTAACAAACACTCCAGGTAACACAAACACACTACAAGGAACACACACAGTACAAGTAACACACACACTATAGGTAACAAACACTACAGGTAACACAAACACACTACAAGTAATACACACTACAAGTTACACAAACACACACAATAAGTAACACACTACAGGTAACAAACACTACAGGTAACACAAACACACTACAAGGAACACACACACTACAAGTAACACACACGCACTACAAGTTACACAAACACACACAATAAGAAACACACACTACAGGTAACACACACTACAAGTAACACACACACACTATATGTAACAAACAGTACAGGTAACCCAAACACACTACAAGTAACACACACACTACAAGTTACACAAACACACAGAATAAGTAACACACACACTACAAGTTACACAAACACACACAATAAGTAACACACACTACAGGTAACAAACACTACAGGTAACACAAACACACTACAAGGAACACACACACTACAAGTAACACACACTATAGGTAACAAACACTACAGGTAACACAAACACACTACAAGTAAAACACACTACAAGTTACACAAACACACACAATAAGTAACACACTACAGGTAACAAACACTACAGGTAACACAAACACACTACAAGGAACACACACACTACAAGTAACACACACACACTACAAGTTACACAAACACACACAATAAGTAACACACTACAGGTAACAAACACTACAGGTAACACAAACACACTATAGGTAACACACACTACAAGTAACACACACTACAAGTACCACACACACACTACAAGCAACACACACACACTACAAGTAACACGCACACACTACAAGTAACACACACACACACACACTACAAGTAACACACACACACTACAAGTAACACACACACACTACAAGTAACACACACTAAAAGTTACAGAAACACACTGCAAGTAACACACCCACTACAAGTAACACAAACACACACAATAAGTAACACACACACTACAAGTTACACAAACACACACAATAAGTAACACACACTACAGGTAACAAACACTACAGGTAACACAAACACACTACAAGGAACACACACAGTACAAGTAACACACACACTATAGGTAACAAACACTACAGGTAACACAAACACACTACAAGTAAAACACACTACAAGTTACACAAACACACACAATAAGTAACACACTACAGGTAACAAACACTACAGGTAACACAAACACACTACAAGGAACACACACACTACAAGTAACACACACACACTACAAGTTACACAAACACACACAATAAGTAACACACACTACAGGTAACAAACACTACAGGTAACACAAACACACTATAGGTAACACACACTACAAGTAACACACACACACTACAAGTAACACACACACACTACAAGTAACACACACACACTACAAGTAACACACACACACACACACACTACAAGTTACACAAACACACACAATAAGTAACACACACTACAGGTAACAAACACTACAGGTAACACAAACACACTATAGGTAACACACACTACAAGTAACACACACTACAAGTAACACACACACACTACAAGTAACACACACACACTACAAGTAACACACACACACACACACTACAAGTAACACACACACACTACAAGTAACACACACACACTACAAGTAACACACACTAAAAGTTACAGAAACACACTGCAAGTAACACACCCACTACAAGTAACACAAACACACACAATAAGTAACACACACACTACAAGTTACACAACCACACCCAATAAGTAACACACACTACAGGTAACAAACACTACAGGTAACACAAACACACTACAAGGAACACACACAGTACAAGTAACACACACACTATAGGTAACAAACACTACAGGTAACACAAACACACTACAAGTAAAACACACTACAAGTTACACAAACACACACAATAAGTAACACACTACAGGTAACAAACACTACAGGTAACACAAACACACTACAAGGAACACACACACTACAAGTAACACACACACACTACAAGTTACACAAACACACACAATAAGTAACACACACTACAGGTAACACACACTACAAGTAACACACACACACTACAAGTAACACACACACACTACAAGTAACACACACACACTACAAGTAACACACACACACACACACACTACAAGTAACACAGACACACACCACAAATGACAC
>CM042570.1:420000-425000 GCA_023630585.1 Cranoglanis bouderius | reverse complement strand
GCTCAGTGCGGAGTGGGCGGGGCCAACGTCGAGAATCTTCACTCCAATAATCACACTGAACCAACTTCTCAAATCATTTCCCTTTTCATATTTTATTCGATCATTTGTTTCATACAAAAAAATGCATACAAAATAATCATCGGCTCATTCAAATATAACGGACCTTCAATATGAAGATTCCATTTTAAAACTCCCAGAACGCAAAGAGGCAACGTGTTTCCGTGGCAACGTTTAAGGTCAAAGATCAAAGGTCGAAAGTGGCTGAAAGGCTACCGGTCACCTTCATCCTGCCACCTGCATCCTGATTGGTCCAAACCATCAGAGAAAGGGAAAAGAGCTGTGACATCATGAAGGTGTCCATAGCAACAAAATTACCATGGCAACCACTGTCAAGGCAACCACCGCTTCATTTTAAAACTGTACATCCACCTAAGCCTTTTCTCAAAAGTAACTGGACAGGAGTAGCCAATCAGCTTCAGGCACCATGGAAGAGCACACAGTGATAGGTCTGCTAGGCACTGTGATGTCATAATGATGTCAAAGTTTAATGATGCGATGTCATCCCTCATGGAGACACTTTGACAGAGTGTCACCTGAAACAGGAAGTGCGAGGAATGATGGCATGTGATTGGGCGATCCCAGAGCGGAGGATTATCCAGTCAGATATAAACACCACAGAAATGAGTCATAAATACGTCATAATTCCTTAAAGTCTTTAAGTTTCATAGTGTGATGTCATCCCTCATGGACGTAATCTGATTGGCTGTCGTGTTTCATGTGCACTGGGCTTGAAGTGCAAGGCATGATGGGAAGGCATCTGTTTCTCCTCAAAACCCGAGTGCAAACTCAGCCAATCAGGCGAAGACACCACGGAACGCCGGACAGTGATTGGTCTACGAGGCACGACGATGTTTAATGACATCATAGTTCGTTGACGCTGAAACAGACAGTGTGTGATGTCATCAGGCGCGATGGAAAGATGAACAGGGAGTAGGCACTATGGCATCTACCGAAATAGTGAGATGTGATTGGTGGATGTGATTGATTATGTCATTCCATGTGGAAGCACTGTGATTGGCCGTCATTTGTAGTGGTCTCGAAGTGCAAAGGATGATGGGAAGGAAAGTCGTCCGTCGTGTGTGTGTTCAGTATCTCAGTGAGTTTTTGGATTGGACTCTCGTGGTCTGGATGCTGGAGAGAATCTTCTTCTGATGACCAGCCAGGGTGACACCGATACGCAGCAGGTCCCTGAGAGAGAGACAGACAGAGAGAGAGACAGACAGAGAGAGAGACAGACAGAGAGAAAGATAGAAACGTTATTTCAGGACTCTAACACACAGATGCCCTCATTACTCACTGTCTTTTATTTAATCTCTTCTCCACTCCCATAAACCAAACACATCCCTCCCAACACACACACACACACACTCAAGACAGACCACACACTATGATGATAATTAACATTCTGAATTCGCAGTAACACTAAACAAGAGAGAAGTATGTGTGTGTGTGTGTGTGTGTGTGTGTGTGTGTGTGTGTGTATGTGTGTATGTGTGTGTGTGTGCTACTCACTCAGTGCTGATCTGAGAAATGAGCTCTAACGTGGTGAAACCGGCCTGAATGAAGTTCTCCTCGTATCGCTCCATTTTGATTCCCTTCAGCCACTCGCTCACAGACACACACTGAGACAGAGAGAGACGCCGGTCCAGCAACAACCTAACAAACAAACAAACAAACAAACAAACAAACAAACGAATAAAAGCACTGATCATGATGAGCAGTTTCCATTCATCATCCAGCAAAGATACAAAGACAGAAATGTGATGGAACTCTCAGTCAGTAGCTGACTATACTAATGGGCGTGGCCTAATATTCTAATGAGCTTACTTGATTGACAGCTCTCTCTGGATTAACATTCTCTCATTAAATTAGCTTTTGTGTTTCTGGGGACTTTAAGGAAACCACTCACATTCTTAAGAATTTTTACTTATTTAGATGTAAATCTAAATAAGTTTCTCACACACACACACACACACACACACACACACACACACACACACACACACACACACACACACCCCTCTGAGACAATGTTTAGGATGTTCTCCTGTGACAGGACATTCCAACATTCCAGAGGGGGTAATGCCAGTGACACACACACACACACACACACACACACACACGCGCACACACACACACACACACACACACACACACACACACACACACACACACACACACACACACACACACACACACACACACACACACACACACATAAATTTGCATCTCCTCTGTTGGGTGCGGTGTGATTTGAAAGAACGTCATTCTGTGTGTCCCTATTGTTTGACCACTGGGACATTCCACTGTGACATGAGTGGGGGTGTGTGTGGATCTCCACTGACAGATTTAGTGATGAGCATTTAGAAGAGCATTAGATGTTTTCCTGCAAATGATCATCATCCCCTTTCCAAAGTGGTAGCAGAGCAGGAAGCGTGTGTCTGTGCACAAGCTCTTCATGGTGACCTGGATGAGTTTAGATGGAGCGTTCCACCCAGACCGAGGCAGCGGGAGGGGGAAAGTTCAGGATGCAGCAGTGAAGGTGATTAAACTTTACTTATCACACTCTTTAAAGCACCTTTGAAGGTAGAAAGAGTCGATGTGTCCCTGGAGGTCTTTAAAGTTCATCTGTGGTGAAGTGAAGGTTCCTCCTGACGTTATTCCACAATCAACGTTCCTGTATCAGCATCAGCATGGGGTTCACTATTTTGTTTGCACTGTGGTATGGAACAGGAGTCATTCTTCTAAAACAAACCGTGATCTTTCATTTCTTTGACCCCATACTTCTGGAAGTGAGTCCTGATTGAGTCCCCAGACAGCCAGCTACTCCAGGCCAAATGGACTTGGAGATGATTTCAGGTCCAGATCGCACACATATCCTCGTGAAGGTAGAGATTCCATCATGAACCAGTGGCAGTCATGGTAGACCATGAGGAAAATTCTTCATATTTCTGTTGTGCCCCAATGGTGACCATATTTACTCCTCAGCAGACTTTAGCTATCAAGCTGTGCCGGCTCTTCATAAAGTTCCTAACTACCATTCTGGACAATGGATCAGTCTCTGAAATCTGTTCACTACCATCACAAAAACATACATTAAAATAAGATAAGATGAGATAAAATAAGCTTTATTGATCATGAAGGACATATTTGTGCCATCTTGCTCAAGGCAACACAGATATACTGTAAGACTATAATGGGAAATAAAAATAGAAATATTGTTTATAATGGTCCATGTCCAAAAAAAACCTACTGACTCAACAGTAAGCAGCATTTAGGTTTAAAAGAATATCTCTATGTGCCAAAACTTAACCAAATTTGGCCAGGAACAGTCTCAAGCAGTCGTGGCCCAAAGTGACCTGACTGTAAGAAACCACATTTAAATTTTAAAATGCTTCTGAAATCTGGGACAAAATCTGGGCGGTTGTGGTCCAGCAAGAAGCCCTGCTCCATATCTTACCTGAGGTACAGTCTCTACAAGTTCTGGTATTCTGATACAGATAAGATCAGTGCAGTCATGAGGCTGTATGTGGGTTAAGTGAATTTCTAAGTGTGGGTTATTACTCCTTTGCTAACAGAGGTTCCTGTATGAGGAACATGGCCTGATTCACAGATTTGAGACAATGATCCATGTAAAAGTTGTCCAGAATAGTGGACCTTTCTGAGGACATTTCTCACAGTTTGATAGTTAAAGTCTGCTAAGGAGTAACTATGGTAACCACTGTCTTAAGAAATCAACCTCCCTCTACGTTTACCAGGACTGCCACTGGCTCTTGATGGATTTTTTACCCCCAGGAGGGTATTCTTGCGTTCTGGACCTTGAATCATCTCCAATTCCAGGGGAGTGCCTTGAAATGATGAGGCGCAGTTGAATACCACACAAATTACCCTTTTCCTCTTGTGGCAAACTCAACAACCGGGACTATACCACACTCGTCCATCATCTCGAAAAAACTAATCCCTTTTCCACATGTCCCTTCTCCATGACTTCACCCATGAAGCTTTTGTTGCCTGCCAGGAATGCGTCATCTTTCCTAAACCTACTGAACGGATTTAAGGATTTTTCCTCTTCCACTTTGATGTTGTTTGGCAGGTGGATGTCTTTTATAGAGTGGAAGTCATTTTTGGGGTGTTTACAACTGCATTGTGCGAGAAACTCTGATTACTTTTAATGAGAAACTTGGATGGCCATGCGTACCTCTGGAGAAGTTTTCCACTGGAAGGCCCAGCAACTCTATAAAGCTGTCAATGTCGAGGCTGGTCTTTTCAGAACGCTGTGAGGTACACAATATGTCAAGCGGCTACTCTGGAAATTGATCGTTCTTAGAGCACAAACCTTTTAATGTCTAAAAGCTTCCGAGATGAGGAGAGCAAACAAAAACCATCCGCTTCTTCAACAGGAAGTTTTTCAGACCAAGGTCTTGGATTCTTTGAAGTATGTAAACCTCCTTGCTGGAGGTAATCCAGCTGACTCATGTTTCACGGCTTATTACCAACAAATTAATACAATAACAGGGACTCATTAAAATTAAATTAAAACATGTATAATTTATGGATATGATAATCAAGCTACTGGCCAAGTTAATGAACCTCCCTCTGTTTATTTTACCTGCCAGGTATAACAGACAAGTTTCCCCAAACACTCTGAATTTTCATATAATAAACATTTCATAATAATTAAATAAACATGCTGTGAGTTGGCAGTTGATTAGGTGTAACGATGTCGCTCACCCGTCTTGCGAATGAGTCGTGTGCTTGAGGGAGGTGGGGTTTCGGATAAGCTTGTCAAGAGAGTTTACGAGGTCACAGAATCGGGGGCGGGATGCGCGCTCTCTCTGCCAACAATCCAACATCAGCTGATGCAGGGGGGCGGGGCAATCAGGTGGGCGGGGCAAACGGTAATCCTGTTCAATAGCATTGATCACCTGAGGAACACAAAA
>CM042570.1:397500-400000 GCA_023630585.1 Cranoglanis bouderius | reverse complement strand
TTCTCAGTTGTGTCTCAGTACTGAGGTTTAAAATGTAAGAAAAGTTAAACCTGACGTTCCACACCACGCTGCAGAACCGCGCTTCTCCCGGCTATTAGACATCCGCTCGGCCATTTTATTACTTAATTACTGCTTATTAAACTTTTTCCGCATGTAAAATTCCTCATGCAGTCAACGAAATGTGTGTGTGTGTGTGCGCCTGTGTGTGTGTGTGTGTGTGCGCCTGTGTGTGTGTGTGTGTGTGTGTGTGTGTGTGTGTGTGTTAAGAGAGAAATATGCCACTGAGATTCTTATAAGAATTTGATTTAATGTTCACTTTTTTAAAAATCACACCATAAATCATACATTAGCTCAGTGTATGGAACCAAAACACCACCGCACCATTGGTCTTCACTGCAGGGGTGTGTGTGTGTGTGTGTGTGTGTGTGTGTGTGTGTGTGTGTGTGTGTGTGTGTGTGTGTGTGTGTGTGTGTTATTGCTACAGTATTTATGAGGACAGGAGCTCATAAGTGTTCACGCCACACATCCGTCTCTCACACAAGTGTCACAGATTGTTTTCTTTGTGTCAAATGTTGCTAATCTTTAAGGAGGACACACACACACACACACACACACACACACACACACACACACACACACACACACACACACACACAGGGTTTCAAGGGGTGACTGAGAACACAGCTGCTAACCTGGTGTGTGTGTGTGTGTGTGTGTGTTTATAAGTGTGTGTGTGTGTGTGCGTGTGTGTGTGTGTGTGTGTGCGCTTATAAGTGTGTGTGTGTGTGTGTGTGTGTGTGTGTGTGCGTGTTTATAAGTGTGTGTCAGTGTAATGCTCTGACTCTGATTGGCTCATTAAAGTGTGTGGTGGCTCCAGGTGTCTGAAGAAATGCAGAACTAATCCCATACGATCAGACACAGACACAGAGGACAACATGACCACACACACACACACACACACACGCACACACGCACGCACACGCACGCACACGCACGCACACGCACACGCACACACACACGCACACACGGACACACACACGGACACACACGCACACACACAGAGGCAGACAGACAGAGAGAGAGAGAGACATGGCACTGTTAAGTGACCTGAACACATATTATAGTTATTATTATAACACGGAGAGTTTACTGACAGAACGCTGATGATCTCATTACTCGTTAAATGTCTGTTTTATTGGTTTTTGACGAATTGGACACGTTTTGAATTGGTTGTTATGGTAACCGTATAACCTCAGAGGCGTATGAGATATCTTTTATAAATCATTAGGCCTATGGAAATGAAATAAAAGTGATCTTGGAGATGTTTTATTATAATTAAATATGTGTTTTAAATTGATCGGTGTGTAGAACCCCGGTGTGTGTGTGTGTGTGTGTGTGTGTGTGGGGGGGGGGGGGAGGGTCCACTCCAGTCCACGCTTTTCAGCGCCGTTTCAAAGAAACAACACAACGACAGGAAACGGGTCGGTCCCAAGTTTTCACTCCAAGTTCACACTTCTTGGCACGCACGTGTGTGTGTGTGTGTGTGTGTGTGTGTGTGTGTGTGTGTGCGCGCGCTTCCAAGCAGTATCTCTTCCATTGCGGTAGTCGCTGAAAGTACAGTTCGCCTCCTCTCTGTCCACAGCTGACGCTCGGCCACGCCCCCTCCACCACAATAAGACCCAGTAAGAAGACCAGTGGCTGTCTTGTGATTAACTTAATGAGCACCTCTCTTCTACACACACACTACACACAGTGCACACACACACACTACACACAGTACACATACACACTACACACTACACCTACACACTACACACTACACCTACACACTACACACAGTACACCTACATACTACACACTACACCTACACACTACACACTACACACACACACTACACACAGTACACATACATCACTACACCTACACACTACACACTACACCTACACACTACACACTACACCTACACACTACACACAGTACACATACACACACTACACACAGTACACCTACACACACTACACACAGTACACCTACACACTACACACAGTACACCTACACACTACACACTACACTTACACACTACACACAGTACACATACACATACACACTACACATACACACTACACCTACACACTACACCTACACACTACACACAGTACACATACACACTACACCTACACACAGTACATATACACACTACACACTACCTATACACACACACACTTCAAACTACACACACTACACCTACACACTACACACACACACACACACTTCAAACTACACACTACACCTACACACACACACACTACACCTACATGCTACAAACACACACACACACACACACACACACACACTATACCTACACGCTACAAACACACACTACACACTCACACCTACACACACACACACACACACAACCACCACACTACAACACACACACACTTTAAACTACACACACTACACCTACATAGACACACATTACACCTACACACTACACAAC
>CM042570.1:345000-350000 GCA_023630585.1 Cranoglanis bouderius | reverse complement strand
CACATACACAAACCCCTACTTTATCAAACACACTAACCCCATCTTTATCAAATACACACTAACCCCAACTTTATCAAACGCACACTAAACTCAACTTCATCAAACACACACTAACCTCGACTTCACTAAACACACACACTAACTCCAACTTTACCAAAGAACACACAAACCCCAACTTTATAAAACACACTAACCCTAACTTTATCACACACAAACACACACACACACAAATCCCAAATTATTCAAACACACACTAACCCCAACTTTATCACACACACACACACACTAATCCTAACTTCATCAAACTAAGCCCAACTTTATCTCACACACACTAAACCTAACTTTATCACACACACAAACCCCAAAGTATTCAAACACACACTAACCCCAACTTTATCAAACTATCCACAACTTTATCACACACACTAATTCCAAATTATTCAGACACACACTAACCCCAACTTTATCACACACACTAATCCCAAATTATTCAAACACACACTAATTTGAACTTTATCACACACTAACCCTAACTTTATCACACACACTAACCTTAACTTTATCACACACACTAATCCCAAATTATTCAAACACACACTAATTTGAACTTTATCACACACTAACCTTAACTTTATCACACACACTAACCCCAAATTATTTAAACACACACAAACCCCAACTTTATCACCCACACACTAATCCTAACTTTCATCAAACTAACCCCAATTTTATCACACACACACTAACCCTAAATTTATCACACACACACTAATCCCAAATTATTCAAACACACACTAATTTTAACTTTATCACACACTAACCCTAACTTTATCACACACACTAACCCCAAATTATTCGAACACACACTAACCCCAACGTTATCAACCACACACTAATCCTAACTTTCATCAAACTAACCCCAACTTCATCACACACACTAACCCCAACTTCATCACACACTAACCATAACATCATCAAACACACTAATCCCAAAGTATTCAAACACACACTATCCCTAACTTCATCACACACACTAATCCCAAAGTATTCAAACACACACTAATCCTAGCCTTATCACACACACTAACCCCAACCTTATCACACACACTAACCCCAACCTTATCACACACACTAACCATAACTTTATCACATACACTAACCCCAACCTTATCACACACACTTACCCCAACTCTATCACATACACAGACCCCAAATTATTCAAACACACACTAACCACAACTTTATCACCCACACAGTAACCCTAACTTTCATCAAACTAACCCGACTTTATCACACACACTAACCATAACTTTATCACACAAACTAACCCCAACTTTATCACATACACTAACCCCAACTTTATCACACACACACTAACCCCAAACCTATCACACACACTTACCCTAACTCTATCACACACACTAATCCCTAATTATTCAAACACACACTAACCACAACTTTATCACCCACACACTAACCCTAACTTTCATCAAACTAAGCCCAACTTTATCACACACACAGTAACCCTAACTTTCATCAAACTAACCCCAACTTTATCACACACACACTAACCCCAACTTTATCACACACACACTAACCCTAACGTTGTCACCCACACACTAACCCCAAATTATTTAAACACACACTAACCCCAACTTTATCACCCACACACTAACCCTAACTTTCATCAAACTAACCACAACTTTATCACATACACTAACCCCAACTTTATCACACACACTAACCCCAACTTTATCATACACACTAACCCTAACTTTATAACACACTAACCCTAACCTTTTCACACACACTAACCCCAACTTTATCACACACACACACTAACCCCAACCTTATCACACACACTTACCCTAACTCTATCACACACAGTAATCCCAAATTATTCAAACACACACTCACCCCAACTTTATCACACACACACACACACACACACACACACACACACACACACACACACACACACACACACTAACCCTAACGTTATCACCCACACACTAACCCCAAATTATTTAAATACACACTAACCCCAACTTTATCACTCACACACTAACCCTAACGTTCATCAAACTAACCCCAACTTTATCACACACACTAACCACAACTTTCTCACACACACTAACCCCAAGTTTATCACACACACTAACCCCAACTTTATCACACACACACTTACCCTAACTCTATCACACACACTAATCCCAAATTATTCAAACACACACTAACCCCAACTTTATCACACACACACACACACACACACACACACACACACACACACACACACACACACACACACACGAACCCTAACGTTATCACCCACACACCAACCCCAAATTATTTAAACAGAGACTAAATCCAACTTTATCACTCACACACTAACCCTAACTTTCATCAAACTAACCCCAACTTTATCACACACACTAACCCCGACTTTATCACACACACTAACCCCAACTTTATCACACACACTAACCCCAACCTTATCACACACACTTACCCTAACTCTATCACACACACTAATCCCAAATTATTCAAACACACACTAACCCCAACTTTATCTCACACACACACACACACACTAACCCTAACGTTATCACCCACACACTAACCCCAAATTATTTAAACACACACTAACCCTAACTTTATCACACACACTAATCCCAACTTTCTCATGCACCACAGTATTACAGTGTGATTATTATATTATTAATCCCAGGGACAGTTCTCTCAGCATGTTTTGAACAGAATTACAGAATTCTCTTTTCTGTAAAGGACACAGTTCCTTAAATTTGTCCACAGTAATACACAGAGGTCTTCATGTTGCCTTCCGTCTGAGACAGACCTGATCTCATGGCCTACGTAGGCTCCCTCCTCACAAATGAAACACAGCCCATGTGAACTGCCTGTTGAATATCGTATCACTGATTATTGAGTCCCTGCTCATCACATAGACACACAGTGTGTGTTACACTGGATCTTCCCTCACACAGAGGGAGAATCATGCCTTAGACCTGTACACCATGCAGCGCACAAACACACACACACACACACACACACACACACACACACACACACACACACACACACACACACACACACACACACACACGTCCCAATCACAGAAAACGAATGAACAGTGGGACAAATCGGTTAAAGCTCACACTCACATAATGATTTCCACTTATCCTCTATAACACATTCTCTCTCACTCTCTCCTCACGCCATCCTCACACACACACACACACACACACACACACACACACACACACACACACACACAAACGACTCTTACCTTGGTGGTCACTATGCAGAGGCAGTCCATGGTAGGACTGAGAGAGGCCAGGTGATGCCGTCTCCCTCCCCCCTCCCTCCCTCACTCCCTCGCTCCCTCGCTCCCTCCCTCCGTCTGACTGCCAGACCCTTCTTCTCCACAACGCCTCTCTTGTCTCACACACAAACAGTCGAACGAGCCAAAGAGAGAGAAGGAGGAGGGCACAATGAAGCCCGAGAGGGAGGGAGGGAGGGCGAGCGAGAGAGAGAGAGAGAGAGAGAGAGAGAGAGAGAGAGAGAGAGAGAGAGAGAGAGAGAGAGCGGATTGAACGGAAGGAGAGATGGACACACAGCATGTGTATGTGTGAGTGAGGGAGATAGAGGGTGACGGTTGTCATGGCAGCAAACAGCTGTTGCGCTGGTAAGTGTGCAGTTGTTGCCATAGAGACTAATGTCCATCACCATACTGTGGTGTTGCTCTGGCCATCACTGCAGTCCGCATCAGTGTGTGTGTGTGTGTGTGTGTGTGTGTGTGTGTGTGTGTACTGTATGTGCATGCTCAACCAGTCACAGCCCCAGAAGCTCCGCCCTCAGCACAAAGGGTCTGATACCTTTTGTACACAAGATTCAGTTGCAATGTGATTGACTGTGTTTCTGTACACACTGGATTCAGAGATTAGTCTTTAGAACACTGTGACACAATGAGCAAAGCCTTAACACAGTCACACACACACCAACCTTCACACAGTCACACACACACCAACCTTCACACAGTCACATACACACCAACCTTCACACAGTCACACACACACCAACCTTCACACAGTCACACACACACCAACCTTCACACAGTCACACACACACCAACCTTCACACACTCACACACCCACCAACCTTCACACAGTCACACACACACCAACCTTCACACAGTCACACACACACCAACCTTCACACAGTCACATACACACCAACCTTCACACAGTCACACACACACCAACCTTCACACAGTCACACACACACACCAACCTTCACACAGTCACACACACACCAACCTTCACACAGTCACACACACACACCAACCTTCACACAGTCACACACACACCAACCTTCACACAGTCACACACACACCAACCTTCACACAGTCACATACACACCAACCTTCACACAGTCACACACACACCAACCTTCACACAGTCACACACACACCAACCTTCACACAGTCACACACACACCAACCTTCACACAGTCACACACACACCAACCTTCACACAGTCACATACACACCAACCTTCACACAGTCACATACACACCAACCTTCACACAGTCACACACACACCAACCTTCACACAGTCACACACACACACCAACCTTCACACAGTCACACACACACACCAACCTTCACACAGTCGCACACACACACCAACCTTCACACAGTCACACACCAACCTTCACACAGTCACACACACACCAACCTTCACACAGTCACACACACACACCAACCTTCACACAGTCACACACACACCAACCTTCACACAGTCACACACACACCAACCTTCACACAGTCACACACACACCAACCTTCACACAGTCACACACACACCAACCTTCACACAGTCACACACACACACCAACCTTCACAGTCACACACACACACACCAACCTTCACACAGTCACACACACACACCAACCTTCACACAGTCACACACACACCAACCTTC
>CM042570.1:285000-332500 GCA_023630585.1 Cranoglanis bouderius | reverse complement strand
TCAACTACTCCAGGACCAGTGTGGGAAACCAGGAGTAAGACTTTGCTTTATTTTCCTTTGTGAATGTGTGAATGTGAGAAGAATCTTCTTGTTTACTGTGATGATGTTATGAGCTGATACTCAGAGCTCTGAGATCAGGATTGTAGAAAAAAATATTATTAAAAAATCAGGATTGATGCAACTTTTACTAACTGTGTAACACCTGCAGAGCAGAATTAGTTTCCCTGCTGCGAAAGCATTTAAGATTTTATCTCGATTCATTTACCTGTTAAACATTAAGCCATGGAGGACAGAGTGCACTAACATGCCTCGCTAACACGCCTCAGTAACACACATCGCTAACACGCCTCAGTAACACACCTCGTCCGCCACATGCAGGTTTCTCACACTGAGCTGAAAGAGTGTGTTTAGAGGCAGTTTACTCTCTGTAATGTAGCCTTGTGTCTGATATTAATATTCAGAATATTCATAAAGCTACCTCACGTGTTTTAGCCGTATTTAGGAGTCGTTATGCTAAAAGTGAATCAGGTATTTATTTATTATTTTTAAAAACAGTGTATATCAGAGTCGGTCTTTCACACTGATATTCCTACACATACTGTTTATATTTGAACTTTTTCAAAAATGTACTTTATTTATTCAAAAAGGGTTTTGTTTAATTAAATATGCATGCAATAAAGCCAAGAATCTAGTCTTTGGATTTAGAATTAAAATATTTATTTCAGTGTATTTACTGGGTGGAGCCTGAAGTCTTTCATAAACTTTCAGATAATGCTGTGGTCAGAAGTAAACAAAAACAAAAACAGTGAAATAAACTCAATTTTTCTGTTGAGTTTTGATATTTTTATTACTGCAGTTTTAATCATAAATTATCCAACGATCAAAACAAATGACTGATGTGACCATAACTGTTGTTTCTCCCCGTAAACAGAGCCGTGATCTGGAGTTTCCATAAAACTGATAAACACTGCAGAAGTGCTGAGTGTGTGTGTGAAAGCTGTGAGGGAATTAAAGCTCAAAACAGGAAGTGAAACTGCTGCCACATCCTGAAACGGGATGAGACGTGTGGTGTTGAGTCTCACAGTAGAAATTTCTGAGGGATGGAAGCAGAGCTTAATTTGAGCCGGAACAGGCTCCGGCACCTCCGAAATATACCACACCTGCATTCCAGAACCTTCTTATGTGGATCCGGCACCTCTACAGCTGGATGTCTAAAGTCTCACGCAGTAATATTATCAAAACAAATCCTTTTAGGTTTTAATTCACCAAAAGTAAAATAGAAAACAACGAAAAACTACAATAAAAATGCTGATCTTATATTACCGCCGCCCCAATATTACTAACAGCCAATCAATAGCCTCCTTCACATAATGTAATTATTTCATGTTCAGAGGTCAGCTGAATCCGTTGTCACGAGGTGAAGCCTACAGTCGTGCACGTGCGCTGTAGAGTGTGAGAAGAAAAGAAAGCAGTTATCATCAGCAGCATTTTTCATGAACACAAACGACGACGACGACAAAACGGAGCTCGATACTGAGAAGTGATGACACTTTATCACTTTTCAAAGTGCTTAGCTAACTGAGGTGACGCATAAACTGATAGAATGTGTATAAACGACCGATGTCCTTCCCTACGTGAGATTCTAGAAGCACTTTTACGTGTCTGTAAGTTCAGGGATCTTTCGTGTTCCTCCCGACCTGCCTCTTTAAGCAGTGTGTGGAAGTGAAAGTGTGTGAGAGTGTGTGAGAAGTGAGGCTCCCTCTGCAGGTAGGATGGAGAAGTGCACTCGGTTCCTCCGAACCTCCTGGAACATGCATGCTGGCTCCACGTCTGAATATTGGCACACTGAAGATTTGTGTACATTTACATTTATGGCATTTGGCAGACGCCCTTATCCAGAGCCACTCACATTTATGTCATTTATACATCTGAGCAGTTGAGGGTTAAGGGCCTCGCTCAAGGGCCCAACAGTGGCAGCTTGGCAGTGCCGGGGTTTGAACTCATGACCGTCTGATCAGTAGCCCAACGTCTTAACCACTGAGCTTCCGCTGCCTCTTTGCACTTTATAACTTTGCACTAAGTGAGCTTGGCCAATGTGGATAGTGATGAGGAATTAGTGCCTGAAGTTACTGCTGAAGTTCGACAAATACAATTCTTCATCTTTGTTGTGTTGATTTCGTGTTTATAATTAATAGTCAGTGGTGGCTCAGGGTTTGGGGCTCTGCACTACTGAAGCTTGTGTTAAATGTGTACAGTGTAATGGAAATACATTCAGTATAAATTCAAAATAAATTACGGAGCCCCTGAAGTGACCTGTGCAAAAAAAATAAATAAATAAATAAATCACAGAGACTTTTGCAGGTTTCTGGTGCACGTGTTACAGTTCCCGCTGTGGGGGTAGCGCTCTCCGTTTGCGTCACTGCCATCGTTCACTTACACGTAAACAAACCGAGAGCATGGATGCAATACAAAGACATTACTTCTGTTCCCGCTTCCTGACATACAGAAGACAGATACACACACACACACACACACACACACACACACACACACACACACACACACACAAACACACACACACCGGAAACTGTAACACGAGCACGAGAAACTTTTATTGTGGTCACGTGAAAAGTCTCTGTGATTGATTGATTGATTTGTTTGTTTGTTTGTTTGTTTATTTATTTATTTAGCCCAGGTCTCTTCAGGGGCTCCGTAATAAATTCACTGCTACTGAAAGTTTTCCTGTTCAGCTGTTTTCCGTTTGTTGTGCCAAAGTCTCTCTGAATGACCCTCATGAACTCTGTCTCAAATCACATCCTATACCTTAATGACTGTTTAGTACTTAGGATGTAGAAAGCAGTTTATATACCAGATGGTGATGAGAAGTTTGTGAAATTCAATCAGGACTTTCTACACTCTTAAGAATAAACTCATGGAAAGAGAAATATATTTTCAATAAATTACAGTCATAATGAAATATCTGATGTTCTACTCACAGACGTGTGTGTGGGACTGAGTGAAAGTTTATAAGTGTCATGATGAAATGATAAATATTCAATTGTTACAGCACCTACAGACCTGAATTTACTTCAAGGGGGTTTTCACACTTGTGTTTGTTGAACTTCCTGTTTGATGTTTCACAATGCACAAGTGGCTAGAACCTATAAACTTTTATAAAACACTGATCTCTCTCTGTCTCTGTCTGTGTGTGTGTGTGTGTGTGTGTGTGTGTGTGTGTGTGTGTGTGTGTGTGTGTGTGTGTGTGTGTGTGTGTGTGTGTGTGTGTGTGTGTGTGTGTGTGTGTGTGCAGATCTTGGTGGATGGATGTTCAGCGTGATGCCCGGTGCTGTTGTCAGTTTCCGCTCCGTCTCTCTGTCTAACGTCACCGGACTCACGCTGTGTTTGAGAGGTGTGACGGAGAAAAAGTGGCTGATGGAAGATGAACTTTCGCTCATGTTTGGGAAAAACCCGGCAGTTTCTATTCGGAAAGATTACCATTCTGGTTATTATCAGCTACAGGTATGATGGAGTCTATGCATCAGTATGTGTTCTCCTGTCTTCTTAAATAGTTATATTCAATCAATACTAATCAGACATGAGCTCCATCTTTAGGGGCGGAGTTTAAATTCACCTGATGCATAAAATAATTCATGGCTCAGTTTATCTTCTAATTCACACCTGACCAACAGGTAGCTAACTCCTATGAGACGTTTAATATTTACTCCATGGTACCGGTTCAGAGGGTTCACTCTCTGTGGAAGAGCCGCTGCTTGACCTGGGACTCCAGCAGCGGAATGGCACAACTGTGGTTCGATGGCATGATGAGCGTTCGCAAAGGAATCAACAGAGGAAAGGTGAAGATCATTGTGTTTTACTTCCTCATTGAAAGAAGCTCCTGAGTCATGATTTGAGAGAGAGAGAGAGAGAGAGAGAGAGAGAGAGAGAGAGAGAGAGAATGATAATCAAATCCACACTCATAGTAGACGTGTTGCTCAGTCTGAAAGCAGGCAGAACTTCCCCCAGAGTCCAATCTGAGTAACAATAACAGCTTACAAAATAGCACTTGATAAACACTGTATTATTTTTTCTGAGCTGTTAATGTATAAAATAATGCTATCGTTTGTATTAACTCGATGCGCTCTCCTGTAAAGAATGAAGGATAAGCTGACTAAGCACTCATCTCCTACATTTCATTTCAGTTCATTCATAATTTTATTAAAAAAAATTCACGTGAGAGAAGTCACGTCTCTGATTAAGATGCGTCTGCTCCGCTGTGAAAAACCTCTGCCCTGTGCGTAGCTCTCGTGTAATTTCAAGTCGAGTCCAATCTAAGCACAGAGATGTTAAAGGAGCAGAATCTAATTCAGGGATGTTGTGATTTCATCAAATCCTCTTCTCTATAAACATGAACATACAGTATATGACACTGTGCATGTAAACGTGCTGTGATTTCATATCTCCTCCACTATAGGGGTATAGCAACATGTTAATAAATGTGTGTGTGTGTGTGTGTGTGTGTGTGTGTGTGTGCTGTAGGTGTTTTCTGGCCAGGCTGAATTAACCATGAGTATGTTTGAGGGTCAGCTATCCGATGTCTACATGTGGGATTCGGTCCTCAGTGTCCGAAAGCTAAACAGATACCTGTATCACCACTCCGTCCCGTCTCGAGGCAGCGTCCTGGCCTGGACACAGATGGAGTTCACAGCTAGCGGCTACGTGGTGCTAGAACCTGCTTACCCCAAGCGACTTCCTGCTGGTCCTGCTAAGCACAACAAACAGAAAAGGATAAAGGGTCTGAAGAAGAGACAGGAAGTTTAACCCTGCTGTAATGTTCTGAGTATACTTATACACAATATTGTGTTTCATTCATATTTTTATACAATTTATAAATATCTTCTCTTCATCTTAGTGTAAGTGATATTAAACCCTTTACTTACGGATCCTTCTGATACAGTTTCTTTTTCAAAAAGGCAGTTGGAGATGTTAATCTGTGTAGAGAAGAGCAATAAAATACTTCATATTTTGAAACTAAAATGTTTGCTTGTGTTCAATTTGAGTTTTATTCCTCCATCTGAACCCGACATGTAGCTGCGCCACTCTGTACTGAGCTAATGAACTAGCTAATTAGCCTGACAGCTGTTTATCACCCTGTTGTTCTGTATATATTTCTTGGTGTTAATACCAGAATTCAGCGCAGTACTGAAACACAGGGTTAACCCGGTGTAGCACTGTACATTGTTCAGAGTGATGCGATTACACATTTAGGGACACAGTAATTGTAAAAAAGTTTATTCAGAGATGAAAACATCTTCAATAAAAGTTTATTTCCATAACTGGGAGTTACACATTGTTTAATGAAGAAACATATAAGTACACATCAATGACTTCCTCATATTCGGATTCATGTGGTACATCAGCAGCAGCCCTGAGCAGTGGTACAGTATTCAGTACAAAACTCTACACTATAGTAAATAATGGTGCAGTTTCATATGAGTGACGTCAAACACCTCCCTTTCATCTTCAGATACTGAGTGCACTTCAAATGGCCATTAAATTCAGCAGAGGAACAGAGGAACCCTACATAGTGATTACTGTGTAGCCTTCAGAGGGAGTACAGTTATAATCAGTTATAATCACATCAGAATGAAGTGCAGTCCGAGTATGAAGATATTTGTTTTTATATTTATGAAATACCCTGCTGAAAACATCAGTAGAAACCATCACAGAAGTTCTAATCGTTTCCACTACAAATACCATTACAAACCATCAGCTAACCATTAAAACCATTACCATTACTGGTCCTTAATGGGATCCACTAGACATAACATGCCACCAATAGAAGGCAACCCTGTGAGGGTTTCTATTGGGTTTTTTCAGAGGGGTAGAACTGCCTTCTTTGTCATGTCATTATTTTATTGGTAAGTAGATACAAAGGTGCTAAATACCGAGCCTCTTTTTGTCAGAATGATATCATGTGCTTTATGTTTCATTTAATTATTGATATTTGTTTGTTTGTTTGTTTATTTACTTATGTGGGTTAATCTGTATGTGTAGCCTCTCTGTGTGGATGTTTGCACTGTTTGTTTGCACATTTTTCTTCATATGTACATGATCTCCTCATCTTGTTGATCTTTGCTTTATTAATATAAGATTTAAAAATAAAATCATAAGATGGCCGAAGCCAACGGGCGTCGCTGGTTGATTACGTCATCGCTCGGTTGCCATGGCGCGTTAGGACCAAGGAACGTCTCACAGGAAGTGCTTCTTCATATTTATAACTACAGAAGTCTGAGAGCTCAGCGCCGTTTAAGCTTCAACTGAGGTAATAATAATAATAATAATAATAATAATAATAATAATAATAATAATAATAATAATAATACGAGATATTTAAAAAATAAGAACAGTCTGTAAATAAACTGCTGAAGTAGTGTTAGCCATGAAGCTAACAAACGGTGATATAGCGAGCTGTATTCGCGATTAGTGTACCTGATTAATGTGTTTTAACCATGTGTAGTTATCGTGTTAAATTTATTATTTATAGAATTATTTACTTTTAAAAAAATATCAAGAATTTCAATTTAATAAAGTGATCAGTTACACCGAATTCTGAAACCCCGCCTACTGCTCTAGGATTGGCTAAAGTGCTTTCAGCCAATCCGAGACCAGGAGGCGGGACACTATCCAATCCTATCGCAGAAAACCACATAGAAATAGCCAATCACAGAACAGGTCTCGGAATACGGGTGGGGTAAAGAAGAAAACTGACACAACAACGTCGGTTATTTAGAACAACTGTAGTTAAGAGCATTAGAGGAATAATCACCGCTGTGTGTGTGTGTGTGTGTGTGTGTGTGGCTGTGTGTGTGTGTGTTTCAGGGTGAGATGGATAGAGTAGCAGAAGATGTGCTGAGTGGTGTGGAGTTGTTACCCTCCTCCTCTCCAACTCCTCCTGCTGTCTCTCTCTCCTCCTGTCTGTCTCTCCCTGTCTCCTGCTCCTCCTCTCCTCTCTCATCCTCTCGTCAGGTCACCGCTCGTCTCTACTCCTCCCTCCAGCACAGCCGAGAGCAGGAGGTCAAAGGTCACCAGGCCGACACCCATCGTTCTCTCACGGCCAGGTAAAGACTTTATATAATTTACTACTACTAATAATAATAATAATAACTTCTTATGTCTGTCTGTCTATCGATCTATCTATAGATAGCATCATCTATACATTACACTGCAGCTCACCTGTCTCTCTGCCTGTCTCTCTGCCTGTCTCTCTGCCTGTCTCTCTCACAGACAGGTATCCTTTAAGATGACTTCTCCTTTGGTTACCATGACAACAGCTGCACCCTCTCTGCGCTCTGATAGGCTGAATGAGTCACAGGAAGTGGCGTTTGGTCTTGATGCGTGCTCCTCCAGTGATCTCAGGATCTCTGGCATGGAGGAGGCGGAGTCAGAACCAGAGCCAATCACTGAAGAGATGGACCTGAACCTACAGAGCAGCTCTAAACTCTTGGTAACGTTTGCTAACGTTCACTCCGTACACAACACTACACTGTGTACAGCGGACCCATAAACACTGTGTGTGTGTGTGTGTGTGTGTGTGTGTGTGTGTGTGTGTGTGTGTGTGTGTGTGTGTGTAGAGCGGCCGGCAGCACATTGAGGAGATGGAGAACGTGAGGAGTCATTTACAGACAATTCTGAGAGCCAGAGCTACTGACACACACGGTGAGTACACACACACACACACACACACACACACACACACTGCAGTCATTACTAGTGGGTGTTACAGACAGGCAGACACACAGAACCACAGACAGGTAATAAGGAGGAAGTAGTGCATCCACAGTCTGCTGTTGACCTTTAACCCCTGAACTATGACCTCTGCAGAACTCCTCCCCTCTGCGTTACAGCATCTTCAGGACAACGACAGTGACACCACCTCACACCTGCTCAGGTACACACACACACACACACACACACACACACACACACACACACCATATTAAAAACAACATTAAAAAAATACAACAATAAACATCATATTCTGTCATCTATCTCTTTCTCTATCTTTTCCTCAATTCATGTCCATCCATCTCTCTCCATCTCTCTCCATCTCTCTCCATCTCTCCATCTCTCCATCTCTCTCCATCTCTCCATCTCTCTCCATCTCTCCATCTCTCTCCATCTCTCCATCTCTCTCCATCTCTCTCCATCTCTCTCCATCTCTCTCCATCTCTCCATCTCTCTCCATCTCCATCTCTCTCCATCTCTCCATCTCTCTCCATCTCTCTCCATCTCTCTCCATCTCTCCATCTCTCTCCATCTCTCTCCATCTCTCTCCATCTCTCTCCATCTCTCCATCTCTCTCCATCTCCATCTCTCTCCATCTCTCCATCTCTCTCCATCTCTCTCCATCTCTCCATCTCTCTCCATCTCTCTCCATCTCTCCCCATCTCTCTCTATCTCTCCATCTCTCCATCTCTCTCCATCTCTCTTCATCTCTCTCCATCTCTCTCTATCTCTCTCCATCTCTCTTCATGTCTCTCCATCTCTCTCCATCTCTCTCTCTCTCCATCTCTTCATCTCTCCATCTCTCTCCATCTCTTCATCTCTCCATCTCTCTCCATCTCTCTCTCCATCTCTCTCTCTCAGTGGTGTAGAGGAGTTGTTCCCGCGGTATTCCCGTCTCCGTGCTGATTTTGACTCCGCCCCTTTTCACTCTGTCTCTGAGCTGCAGGTGATCAGAGAGAGTCTGGAGAGAGAAAGAGCAAGACGCAAAGTAACACACACACACTCACAATGTACACACACTCACAATGTACACACACACACACACACACACACACACACACACACACACACACACCCGGATGTGTTTGAATAACCAATGCAATTTCTCTCTCCCCTGTCTGTCTGTAGCACTCGGAGCAGCAGCTCTTGGCAGTACAGAGTAAGGTGTTAGGGCTGCAGCAGCAGTTAGCACTCGCCGTGTCCGCGGATCGTAAGAAGGACATCATGATCGAGCAACTAGATAAGGTTCACCCACCCGTCTCACTGCGTTACTGACCCGTCTCACTGCGTTACTGACCCGTCTCACTGTGTTACTGACCCGTCTCACTGCGTTACTGACCCGTCTCACTGTGTTACTGTGTGTGTGTGTCAGACGTTGGAGAAGGTGGTGGAGGGGTGGCGCCGACATGAGCGAGAGAAGAGCGAGGGAGTGAGACGGCTGCAGGAGGAGAAGGAGGCAGCAGAGAGCACACAGCAAAAACAGAGAGAGGTGCGTGTATACACACATATACACACACACACACACAGCACTCATTATGGTTAGCCAGTACCTGTCGCAGGTGAGTGTGTTCCATGGTCTCTGATCTCAACTCAGGACCACTCAGTTCCTGTCTGATGTGGGGTTTAGTCTGTGACAGCGCTGGGAGTCGTACAGTGTAAACCTGGAACAAGGACATGACAGTCACCTGCTTTGTGGGGACCTGCTTTGAGTCTAGTGCAGAGAGCTAATTTACACACACACACACACACACACACACACACACACACACACACAGAGAGAGTACTCATTATGGCTAGCCAGTACCTGTCGCAGGTGAGTGTGTTCCATGGTCTCTGATCTCAACTCAGGACCACTCAGTTCCTGTCTGATGTGGGGTTTAGTCTGTGACAGCGCTGGGAGTCGTACAGTGTAAACCTGGAACAAGGACATGATAGTCACCTGCTTTGTGGGGACCTGCTTTGAGTCTAGTGCATAGAGCTAATTTACACACACACACACACACACACACACACACACACACCCCACTTTACACACACCTGCTTTACGAGACCTAGTTTACACACGCACATGCACACACACACACACACACACACCACTTTACACACACCTGCCTTACGAGACCTAGTGTACACACGCACATGCCCACACACACCCGCGCACACACACACACGCACACACACACACACACACACACACCTGCTTTACAAGACCTAGTTTACACATGCACACACGCACACACACACACGCACACACACACACACACACACACACACACACACACACACACCCCACTTTACACACACCTGCTTTACAAGACCTAGTTTACACACGCACACACACACACACACCTGCTTTACAAGACCTAGTTTACACATGCACACACACACACACACACACCCCACTTTACACACACCTGCTTTACAAGACCTAGTTTACACACGCACATGCACACACACACACACACACACACACACACACACACACACACACACCCCACTTTACACACACCTGCTTTACAAGACCTAGTTTACACACGCACATGCACACACACACACACACACACACACACACACACACACCCCACTTTACACACACCTGCTTTACAAGACCTAGTTTACACACGCACATGCACACACACACACACACCCCACTTTACACACACCTGCTTTACAAGACCTAGTTTACACACGCACATGCACAGACAGAATGCTGAGTATATGTCTTCCTTTATGGTGTGTGTGTGTGTGTGTGTGTGTGTGTGTTGTAGGCTTTGGCTTGCCTTGAGAAGAGTCTGTCAGAGGCAGCAGAGACGTTGGACAAAGAACAAAAACGCAACGAAGACCTACAGAACACCAACAAACAGCTGGTACACACACACACACACACACACTTACACGCAGAAGTGGGCTAGTGTGTTTTTGTGTAACATTGAGTCCTGATGAGCGTGTGTGTGTGTGTGTGTGTGTGTGTGTGTAGGAGTGTGACATGGCGGAACTGCGTGTGTGTGTAGGTGAGCTGGAGCGGGAGGTGGAGTGTCTGCGTGCTGAGGTAGAGGAGGAGAAGGCTGAGGTGGAGAGACTCCAAACACACAGCCTGGATCTACAGCAACAACTGGAACAACACAACCTCGAGGCCAAACACACACACACACACCTGCAGCAGGAGCTGACACTGCTCACACAACAGCTGGAGACAGAGAGGGTGAGACAGACACACACACACACACACACACACACACACACACACACACACACACACACCTGCAGCAGGAGCTGATGTACACACTGAACGGGTGTGACAGCTGTTCAGTAATTTTAATCATGGTGGTGTGTGTGTGTGTGTATGTGTGTGTGTGTGTAGGAGCGAGTGAGTCAGGAGGTGCAGCTGCGTGAGGAGGCCCAGTCCAGACTTCAGCAGCTGCAGCAGGACCTGGAGGAGACTAGGAGAGAGAGAGACACGGCCAGAGTGGACCGAGCACTGGACCAGGTCTATTTCTCTCTCTCTCTCTCTCTCTCACACACACACACACACACACACACACACACACACACACACAGAGAGTAATCACAATCCAGAACTCAGCAGCCCGGGTTTAATTAATTATAAACAGTTATCTTTAAAATTAAACCTCAGCCTCAGGTAATGTGCAGTAGAGTGTGGAGGGAGGGGTGGGGCATGGGGGTGGGGCATGGGGGCATGTGCTCAGGAAACTTCATTTAGATATAATTTGGTGTGAATTTGCACCCCTGTACTGCAGGTACATGTTTAGGTCTGATAGTGGGTTCTCCTAGAACCTTAGAGAACATTATAGACATTTATAATCTGTCCTACTCTGAGTTTTCCTGGTCATTAAATACGTAGAGGGTTCCATCCCAACACATTTTCCCACATCGCCTATAAAACTCGCCTCTTCTTCCTCTTCAGGAACTCTGAGGTTCCTGTAGTGGTCATGTTCTCCTTAACTGCTGATGATAATACAGAAATACTTCACTGTAGGACTGACCCTGCTCCTGGTCTCCTACAGAAGTGTTTCTGTGTAGCGAGCTGCTGTTGGTTGGTTGGTTTCAGGCTCGGTTTGAGGCTCAGCGCTCGCAGTGGGAGGTGGAGCTCCGACTCTCTGTGGAGCAGCAGGTCACAGAACGACTGGCAACCATACAGGAGGAGAACGCTAATGCTACAGCTAAACTACGGGAACAGCACAGGTACACACACACACACACACACACACACACACACACACACACAATCGCAGACACTCACAAAAATCCATCGTTCAGAAGTTAACGTTCCACACATTGACCTATTGTGTGTGTGTGTGTGTGTGTGTGTGTACAGGAAGCAGCTGCTGGACCTGAGTGCTCGTCACGAGCGAGAGCTCTCCGTTCAGTCGGAGGAGTTCAGAGCTCAGCTGACGGAGAGAGACGAGCGACAGCACCAGCTCACACTCGACTTCAACAACAAGTACGTATAACTGTGTGTGTGTGTGTGTGTGTGTGTGTGTGTGTGTGTGTGTGTGTGTGTGTGTGTGTTGTTAATATTTTGTGTTGGAATACACACACCTACCACACCTACTTACCCACTCAGGAGACAGGAGGGACTGAGGGTGTGTCCACTTTCATTTCATAATCCCGCTCCGAACCACTCGTCTCCTCAGATACAGATATTAGCCGTTGCTATGACAACCTATGACAAGTTAGTTGACAAGTGCCTTAATTACAACACAAGTGAACACAACGGTGCAAGTCCACTACAACGCTACACACTGGAATAATTTTGTGATCCAGATGTTTGGAGCAGCACCTCTGCTTTCCTGTCCTGTGTGGCTTCACATTCTACATACTCTCACTGATTCACCCTTACATTACTCTGTGTGTGTGTGTGTGTGTGTGCAGGATGGCAGAGCTACAGGAGGAGCTGGTTTCCATGGAGACCAGTAAGAGGAGGCTGGAGATGCAGAGGGAGGAGCTTGTGTCTCGCCTGCAGGGAATGATGCGCTCCCATTGGGCAGAGGCTCTCAGACTGCTGACCAATCAGGAGCAGGTCTGTGAGAAACACAGCATGAATTACAGTCTCTCTCTCTCTCTCTCACACACACACACACACACACACCACAAATCAACCTGCTAACATCACTGTGTGTGTGTGTGTGTGTGTGTGGGTGTGTGTGTGGGTGTGGGTGTGTGTGTGTGTTAGATTGAAGGGGTGTTGACTCCCTCATCTCTGTGGGAGATGTCCAAACCACACTCATCCCCTCGAACTCAGGACGCCAGCATCTGCAGCACAGCACACACACTCTCTACAGGTATTTACTTACACACACACACACACACACACACACACACACACACACACAACTGAAATATTAGTATTATTAATAATGTTCCAGAGATTACCCTGGATAATTTCTGGCTGTCTGTCTTTCAGCTGCTCCTCAGGCCGTGGTGCTCCAGCTGTGTAGAGACCGAGAGCGAGGGATGAGGGGGCAGGGGGACAGTGGGGGGGACAGGGGACGAGTGGAGTCTGACTTCAGCCTGTTAAACCACAGTCACACCTTCAGCCCACTGGAGCCAGTGCTGGATGACACACACCTCACTGGTACACAAACACACACACACATACACACACACACACACACACACACACCTCACAGATACACATTTTACTAATCCCGACCTTCTTACTAAAATATAAAATATCAGGCTGAATGTAGCTGATACGAGCTAACACTGCGAGAAAGTCAGTAATGAGGTATTACACTGTGTGTGTGTGTGTGTGTGTGTGTGTGTGTGTGTGTTGCAGCTGTCGGTGGTGGTGATGGTGATCTGTGGGACAGGCCTGTGGGAGGAGAGAGACAGACAGCGGACAGAGGAAATGATCGAGGGAGAGAACAGAGGGAGAGAGGAGGAGAGACGAGTCAGTCTGGAGAGAATCCGACTCTGCACTCGACTCACTTCCACACTCAGGCTCTGTACTGCGACGTGAATCAGACCGTGAATCAGACCAGGATTCAGTCTGACCACAGAGTCAACAGACAACCGATTCCCAATCCGACTCTGAATCACAATCTCAGACCGAATCGAACGCACGCTTCTACTGATGTACGGGCCAATCAGAGCTCAGATCAGGGGGCGGGGCGATGTGATGTATCCAAGCAAATGTACAGTAGTACAGGGACAAAAGCTCCACCCACAGAAGAACAGGCCCTGTCAGTCAAAGGGAAAGCTCCTCCCCCTGCGACTAACATGTCATCTTTGTGTGATGAGAGACAAAATGAACTGCAGTACTACATAGCAAAGGTGTGTACGTACGTATACACACACACACACACACACACACACACACACACACACCTGTCTATCTGTGTGTGTATCTCTTAGTTATTAATTCGTCTGCTTTCTCTTGTCTGTCTCTCAGTTGTTGGAGCGTTCTCCAGGTGAACCTCTGGAGGAACATCAGGTAGATCAGAGCAAGAACAGAGCAGAAACTCAGACTGCTAACTCAGGTGTGTGTGTGTGTGTGGGGGGGGGGGGGGGGGGGGGGTTAGCATCAGGGTATGCACATGCATAAAGGGCCAGACAGCTTTGGTGTCTGGCCCTCACACCTTCACAACATACATGTGTTTCAGGTGTGAGGTCTCAGGTGGAGCCAAAGCTGGAGCAGCTAGCTGAACTCCTGCAGCTGACACTGCCCCCTACACACACCACGCAGCAACTGCAGCAGCTCCTCCACAACTTTATTAGGTGTGTGTGTGCATGTGTGGCTCTGTTTGTGTATATGTTTGGGTGTGTGTGTGTGTGTGTGTGTGTGTGTATTAAACCACAATGTATAAAAAGAAGTGTGTGTGTGTGTGTGTGTGTGTGTGTGTGTGTGTGTGTGTTAGGTCAGGTGAGATGTGTGCTGACCCGGTCCGAGCTAATCTGGACCGCAGACTAGCACAGCACGACAGGAAGGAGGTGAGACAAAAGGAGGAGAGTTATAATATATAAACGTATAAAGTATAATAAAAGTATCTAAGTTAAAATAATTAATATCATTTATTAAAGGGCACAAAAAAGGCAATTAAGTTGAGGGAATTTTAAGTGTATTGCACATTTTGATAATCAAGTTTACAGTTACATGTAAATTATCATTAAAAACATTAAGAATCTTATAAAGTTCTAAAGCAATAAATAGTTAAAGCAGATTAATAAGAAAAAGTGTTTTCAGAAGTTCTCAAGTTTCACAAAGTTTAACATTTTTTGAAAAACTAGCAAATCATACATAAACTGTGTGTGTGTGTGTGTGTGTGTGTGTGTGTGTGTGTGTGTTCAGCAGCGTCAGTCTGTGGCTCGTGCCACGCAGAACACGACCACACGAGGGCGCCGGACTGGACCCCAAGGTCAAAGGTCAGGATCAAAGGTCAACGCTTGGAGATGAATGAACTCACGCTTCATCAGAGTGAGACAGAGAGTGGACTTTCTTCTAAAGTGGTTTTTTTTTTGTACTAATTTATTAGAATCAAACGTGTTTATTAAACATCTTGTTTTATAAACATCTGTGTCCGAGTTTTTCTTCTTTGAGTATTTTATAGTAATTTATCTCCATTTTAATAAGAACTCATTTTTATTAGTTTATCAGTGTTTGGCCCATTACAGACATTAATGGAATATTAAAACATCTTTTGATGACTTTTGTGAGGTTTAATCTGAAGATGACATTTTTAATTTAGTGATGATTGGACAAAATTTGTAGGAGGAGCAGTGAATTATTTATTTATTTATTTTTTTTTTTTTTACAATATCCAAGATGGCGGAAAATCAAATTGGGTGTAAATTGATGTCACAGGGTGCGCTGAACTCGTCTCAAGCAGGAAATCCAGCTTTTAAGTTCTGATTACACGGTTCAAAAGTTATGACCATAAACATACTTCCAAATTTGACCCGATGGTGGCGCTAGAGCATTGGCAGCACTTGGTCCAAATTTGCTCAGAATGTTCCTTAGACCCTCCCCAATCGGTTCACAACTTTTTACCAGACGATTCTATGGTGCCACAGACACCACAGCCAGAAGAGTAAGAAGTGAAAAAAAACCCTGTCCACCCTGACCCTGTCTGGATCTGCCCAACCCACCACTCCGAATCTAATTATGACTAATCCCCCCTACCCAGGCAGGTAATGATGCACACTTAAACACCATAAAGATGGAGCTTTGGACCTCAGTTCATATGAACAGTTATGCTATGATGGCTTTAGGACTGCAATTACCACAAACAGTTTTACACTCGAGTCTCCATCAGTGAACAGTGGAGAAGTTCAACAAAACAGACTTCATATAAAAACTGTAATGAACTTTCCTGGTTACACGACTGCACTATTTGACCATGTAGCATTAGCACATTTATAGAAGGGATTTATTTATTTATTTATTTATGATCGCACGATCCGGTGTCACCCAGATGAGGATGGGTTCCCTTTTGAGTCTGGTTCCTCTATAGGTTTCCTCCTCATATCGTCTCAGGGAGTTTTTCCTCACCACCGTCGCCTCTGGCTGCTCATTAGGGATAAATTCATACATTTAAAATCTATATCCTGAATTTATATATTTCTGTAAAGCTGCTTTGGGACAATGTCCACTGTTAAATACAAATAAAACTGAACTGAACTTCTAATCCAGGGCTTCTAGTACAGGTGAGTGAAGACCAACCAGAAAGGAACATCTCCATCTTTATAAAAACTGACAGTCTGTGACAGTCAGTATTTATCCATGCTCCACATTCCACCCTGATCTTATTTTCTCCGTGTTGGTGGAGACGGCTTGAGTTCTTCTTCCAAGCAGCAGACAAGAACACTAATGAATGTTCAGATTTGCTAAAACTTTGGGGAAGAAAGAATTTCTTTGGATCTTTTAATTGTGGTGTAACAGCAAAACAGGATTTTTACAGTGAAGGAGAAAGAGACTATTATAAATGTAAGTAACGATAAACGCTAGATTTAGGAGACGGTGTAATTCAGTTTTAAAGCAGTTTAATTTTTTTATTTAGAAACCAAAAAAAAACCCCAAAAAACAAGATACTGTAGAGTTATGCATTACCGGACTACAAGGATCACAGCTGGAGAACTGCAGAAGTTAGTTGTGTCTCAGGGTCAGAAATTCTCCAAAACTACAATCCGAAGTCACCTACATCACCACAAGTTGTTTGGAAGGGTTTCAAGAAAAAAGCCTCTACTCTCATCCAAAAACAAACTCAAGCGTCTTCAGTTTGCCAGACACTACTGGACCTTCAGATGGGATCGGGTTCTATGGTCAGATGAAACCAAAATAGAGCTTTTTGGCAATAAACACCAGAGGTGGTTTTGGAGCACACAGAGAGGTAGCCATATGGAAAAGTACCTCATGCCCACGGTTAAATATGGTGGTGGCTCTTTAATGTTTTGGGGCTGTTTTTCTGCCAGAGGACCTGGACATTTTGTTAGGATACATGGCATCATGGACTCTATCAAATATCAACAGATATTAAATGAAAACCTGACTGCCTCTGCCAGAAAGCTTCAAATGGGCCGTGGTCAGATCTTCCAGCAGGACAATGATCCAAAACATACATCAAAATCAACACAAAAATGGTTTACTGACCACAAAATCAAGGTCCTGCCCTGGCCATCCCAGTCCCCTGACCTGAAACCCATAGAAAACCTGTGGGGTGAACTGAAGAGGAGAGTCCACCAGCGTGGACCTCGAAATGTGAAGGATCTGGAGAGATTCTGTATGGAGGAATGGTCTCAGATCCCTTGCCATGTATTCTCCAACCTCATCAGGCATTATAGGAGAAGACTCAGAGCTGTTATCTTGGCAAAGGGAGGCAGCAAAGTATTGACTAAAAGGGGGCCAATAATTGTTGCACACCTATATTTAACCTTTTTTTTTTTTTTTGATAAACCTGTGCTGTGTTTGATATCCATGAGAGCAGAGTATTTCTGTGAATTTTTTTAACAAAAGATCAAAAGGTTAAACAATAAAGACAATTTTTTCACAGCCTTCTTTGCTCATATTCACCGAGGGGGGGCTGATATTAGTGGAGGAAACTGTATTTCAGTTTTAAGACTAAAGGCAAACAAAAATAATGCAATATATATATTTTTAAAACACAAATATTTCTGTCTTGCCTTCACCTGCAAGACCAAAAGCTAATAATACAGAGTTATTCTCTCTGGCACTAAGATTGCATCTAGCTAGCATTTTTACAGTTTTGTGAACATAACTTTTAGCACAGTGAAAAAGTTGCATCTCACACACACACACACACACACACACACACATATATATATATATATATTCCATTTGTTGTGTGTAAGAATAATGTAGAACCATTTAGATACTGTAATGTCGTTGATGAATAATTTGCTCCTTAATGGAGTTCACAGCATTTGGGAGTTTTGCCGGTTTAAAGGATGTTTGTTTAGATTATAACAATATTAACTTAAAGTCTAAACTAACTTATTAGTTAAATATGAGTAAGTTTGTTAATCTAGCTAAACTACAGTCAGTAAAACGATTAAAACTCAATAAAGTGCAAATCTTGTGCAATTATCTATTTAGCCGTCAGCAACAATGACTCAACGTCGGAATAAATAAACATCAAGTAAACTCGTATAGTGCACTACATAGGGTGTAGAAGCCGCTCTCTCACGCCCTATATAGTGCACTAATGTGACTAGGAACTGATTTGTAACGCAGCCAAACTCTGCAGCTAACAGGCTTCAGTTTAGCTCACCTCAGGGTTTTTTTTAAAGCACCTCAAACAGAAAACACTATAACGAGCTTGTTATAAAAAATCTGTGAAATATTTCTGTGGAAAGATAATTAATCAACGATTAGCTCTGTTAGCTTCCCAAACCGTGACCGGAGAGGAGCTCGCGCGGATATCTGAGGCACTTCAGATCAGCGCGCGGGATATCACATCCGGGTACTTCAGAGTTCACGCCTCTTTCTGAGGGAAAACCGTGGAATAGCAAGAAACATACTTACATTTTTTATATAAACACCAAAGAAACATTATTCATAAACATACCGCAAGCGATTTAATGAGGAAATAAGATACAATAAACTGTAACTGACAACTTATTCCTTTAGTGTCCCAGATGATTTGTGGAAGAAAAATCCATCAACTGTCTCACAGCTGTTTCCGCCATTTTACTTCATATAATCAACAGAGACCGTGATTAAAGTGTGCTGGTGTTTAATTCACAGGCTGTTGGGTTTGTTTGTTTGTTTGTTTGTTTGTTTGTATTTTAATGTGGGAACAACACTGTTTGGTCTGTTACAGAGTTTTCAGCATCAATATCATGGAAATCTGATTAAAGCAGGTTTTCAATATTTATGTCCTGAGGGCTTCATACATGAAGTTAATACACTGCAGTAAAGTGAACAAATGTGGAGTAAGAATCATGCCAATTTTTAATTTAAATACAAAAATCTGAACTCGAATGTTATTATTTTGAATTTGTATCATACCATCTCAGATTGAGTTCTGAACTGAAACTGAATTTGTGGTTTGCAAAAGAGAAAACAAATCTAAAATCTGAAATGAAATTTCACGTTTACGAGTGAGCAAATGCACGAATGTGCATATAATTCATTTCTAAAAAAAAAAAAAATGCATTCAGTCTTTTGTGATTTTTCAATAAAAGTCTGATTTTGGCACCTAAATCCCCTTGACTCCGAGAGGTTTTTATTTTTGGCAAAGGAGATTTTCCATGACCGAGTTAACGAGGAGATCGGAGATCACCAGCAGTAGTAAAACTCTTCCCACGCTGTGAGCAGTCAAATGTCTTCTCTCATGTGTGGAAGTGTTGGTGTTTCTTGAAACTACTGCTGTCACCACATCTCCACCCACAGTGTGAGCAGTGATACGGCGTCTCTCCGGTGTGAACGCACTGGTGATTTTGGAGATCACTTTTCAAATGAAAACTCCTCCCACACTCAGAGCTGTGATCCGGTTTCTCTCCTGAGTGGATGCGCTGGTGTACTGGTTCAAATGTGGCAAGCAATTTAATCATATAAAGCATCGACAGACCATTATTAGTGTGAATAGCAATACATCACATGAGCAGATGTTCATGTCGTTAAGGCAACGATTGAATCAACTCCCTTATTTACCTGAAAACAGTACACCCATGTGTTAAAATGGTTTAATTCAGTTATCTTCACCCAAGCTTCTCTTTCAGGGCTCAATAAATAGCTTTATTTACAGTATACTGGATCATGGATGGGTTTTCAGTCCAGTTTATTAGTTACACTCTCTCCACTTCAAACATCATCTATAAATATAATAGCTTTTTTATTCGTAGAGGTTTTGTACTATTTATGTTCCTTGCTTCTGAATCCGACGTGCTGCTACTACTTTCACTTTATTGCTGATTCTTTCCATTAGATATCTACACCTCATCAGTTTATATATACTCAGTGTTCCACCTTCAAAAACTCCCTCTCTGAAAACCATCACCAAAACTGCATACCATAGAACTATTTCATTATTGTAAACTATTTTCATTTTATCAAAGTCTTAAAAATGACACTTCCCCTAAATTAGGTTCAGACAAGATCAAGAAGTGCACTTGTGCGAGACCACCACATACAGTATAGACACTAATTCACATTTTAATATATTTGTATAATTCATCTAATGTATTTAAAACTCCCAAATATCCAAATTAAATCTAGCTCAACACCTCAAGCACGATTCAGCTGAACTTACCAAAGACACAACAATTTTATGGTTTTAATTCATTCTTATCAAACAGTTGCTGTAAAAATCTGCCAGAAACAGTGTAGGAGTGATTAGCAGCGTCACACGGAGAAACCTGAGGTAAATTGCTGAATTTCTCCGCCTACTGTACACATTTCTAGTTTGTCTGAGTGCTCTACTAAAAAACAATAAGTGCTTAATGGTTCCTAATGGGTCTTAAAGTTTTTCTGTAATGGTGGTAGCTTAATAGAATGTGTCGTTCTTCATCTAGATTTATTCTGATGGTAATCATCTACCTATAAATGAAGAAGTGCTGGTGATATTTAGAATAGTAATCAACATTTCCTAATGGTAACCAGAAATTTTACTAATGGATTGATTGGGATTTTTTTTGTTTGTGTGTTTTTTTTGAAGAGGGATGAAACCAAATGATTCATTCATTCTTTCATGTGCAGTAACGGCTTTATCCTGCTCAGGGCAGTGGGGGATCTGGAGTCTATCCCAGGAACATTGGGCGCAAGGCAGGAATACATTCCTGGACAGGGTGAGACCATGTTCAGCTCCACACAGACAGGAACCTGAGGTCAGAATCAAACCATGGACCCTGGAGTTGTGAGGAGACAGCAATACCTGCTGCACCACCATGTTGCCCAAATATTGAGCGCTGCCTCTGCAGGATGTTCACATGACTTAAATTAAACACAACTCAACTCCATTCAACTAATTATGTCCAACAGGAATGAAGCAGTATTAAAACAATGCACTTATTTTGCTTGCGAAACATTGATGTAATTAATATAATGTATGCAAAATGTCACAGACCTGGCAACACTGGCTCACTGTAAATGACACTGAAAATTATGTTTTAATAACAGCTCTGAACAGTGACTTTGTAGTTTTAACTTGTGAAGAACACAGCAAAATATTCCTTACTTTAATTGTTTTTTTCTACAGTTAAATATAAAGCTACAGGATGTTATATGTAAACCCTGGTTCAAATGTTTTGTAGGTTTTGCCAAGCAGACATTACTGAGAGCTGAAGTGTTCTCATAAAGAATGCTGTGACCTAATCTTTGCTTTTTTACTGAGATGATAAAACCAGTCAAACCAGTTTGAGTAAATCTCAGCAGTTTCGAATTTGCGACAAGACGGACATAAAACGTGAAGAACACAGTAAGTATGTAAACCCAGAGCTATAATACAAGATAATTTACTTAAGTACCTGATAATGTGATAATAAACTGTTTCTCTCGCGCGCGCTCTCTGTTTTTGTGTGTGTGTGTGTGTGTGTGTGTGTGTGTGTGTGTGTGTGTGTGTGTGTGTGTGTGTGTGTGTGTGTACAGTTTTGATGAGCTCCAAAATGAGTGTCTCTGAAAAACAGGACACGAAGAAAGACGAGAGGTGAGAAAAGAAAAATATAAATGCTCATATACAGTCCCCTCTGAAACTATTGGAACAGCAAGGCCAGTTTATTAGTGTGTTCTGTACACCAAAGACATTTGGGTTTGAGATCAAAAGATGGAGATGAGACGAGAGTTTAGGATTTCAGCTTTTATTTCCTGCTATTTACATCTAGACGTGTTAAACAACATAAAACATAGAACCTTTTGTATCAGACCACCCGATGTTTAGGTGACCAAAAATTATAGGAACAGATAAGTCTTGAAGTAAATTAAAGTAAATAACACTTAATATTTGGTCTCATGTCCCTCGCTTGCAGTAACTGCATCAATCCTGAGACTCACTGACACCAAACTGTTGGTTTCTTCTTCTGTGAAGCTTTTCCATGTTTTTACTGCAGCTTCTTTCAGTTGTTGTTTGTTTCGGGGGTTTTCTCCCTTCAGTCTCCTCTTCAGGAGGTGAAATGCTGCTCAGTTGGGTTAAGGTCTGGTGATTGACTTGTCCAGTCTAAAACCTTCCACTTTCCCCCCTGATGAAGTCCTCTGTTGAGTTGGCAGTGTGTTTTGGATCGTTGTCTTGCTGCATGATGAAGTTCCTCCTGATTCATTTGGATGCATTTCTCTGTAAATTGTCAGACAAAATGTTCCTGTAAACTTCTGAATTCATTCTGCTGCCACCATCATGAGTTCCATCATCAATAAAGATTAGTGAGAATGTTCCAGAAGCAGCCATGCGAGCCCAAGACAAACACTATCCATGTTTCACAGATGAGCTTGTATGTTTTGGATCGTGAACAGATCCTTTCTTTCTCCACACTTTGGCCTTTCCATCACTTTGTTAGAGGTTCATCTTGGTTCCAGAACTTTTGTGGCTCATCTCTGTATTTCTTTGTGAATTCCAGTCTGGCTTTATAATTATTACTGCTGATGAGCTGTTTGTATCTTGTGGTACGGCCTCGATATTTCTCTCTAAGTCTTCTTTGAACAGTGGATTGTGATACCTTCACCCCTGCCCTGTGAAGGTTGTTTTGGAGTTTTTCTTCACAGCTCGCACAACGTTTCTGTCATCAGCTGTTGTTGTTTTCCTTGGCAGACCCATTCAGTGTCTGTTGCTCAGTACACCAGTGGTTTCTTTCTTGTTCAGGACATTCCAAATTGTTGTATTGGCTATGTTTGTGCAGTGCCTCTGATTTTCCCTCTTTTCTCAGCTTCAAAATGGCTTGCTTTTCTCCCACAGACAGCTCTCTGATCTTCATGTTGGTTTATCCTTTTTAATAACAGATGCCGTATCCACAGGTGAAACTGAAGGCTAAAAACAAGAGTAGACGTTCAGAGCTATTTTTTGTTTAAACAATCAATCTAAAAGGACACACCTGAAATCAGATGAAATTGATTTAAAGAATGTGACATTGAGGAATCAAGGAATCTCATGTGACATAAGACCAAAACCATCCTTCTTTTCATAAACATCTTTTCATATAATGTAATTCTTCATTGCGAATCCAGCGTGAATTAGGATGCAAGTGTGACATCATAACTCCAGCACAAACCCGGCCTGATAAAGGTTTGATCTGGACCGAGAAATAAATTAGAATGTGTTCTGAATTAAAATTCCAGAGCTAGTATATGCTTTTCCACTAGGGGGCAGAATGGAGAACTTGGGGCCATAAACTTTAATTCTTTAACCAAGTCTCTTTCCCAAAGAACTAATTTAGGGTTTTTATGCCTAAATTAAATGTCCTGTTACCTAAAATCCAAAAAAAACCCTACTTTATAATTAAATAATAATAAATAAAATTGTCCATTGTCCAACTTCATCATCAGACTCAGAACAGACTCAAGGGAACCCAACCGTTTTTCACTGAAGAGTGAACATTCGATGGGATTTCCGATGTCCTTCAGAGATGGAGACTGTTCTACTGAACTGAGGTCAGTATAGTTATTATATTTTAGGGTATTGTTCCACACTCAACTTATTATGAAACAATTTAAGAGCTGAAAAATTAAGCTGACCTGAGAAAATAAAAAAAAAATCATCCAGCATGCATTTAATTTCAACTGCCTGTGAAGAGAAATAAGGAAATAACACATAACTTATAACATGTCTGTGTATAGTTGCATATTTATTCAGTTAAACTCAGTGTTGTGTTTGTCCACAGTACACAAAGCACAACTGAGAATTTAAAAATCACCTGCAAAATGCTGGATTTAATATTCAAGGTGTGTATATATTTTTTAAATTATTATGTATATATTTTACATACACGTGAATTAAATTATACACCATGATAAAGGGCTATATTTCATTCTACGTGCTGTTTTAATTATTGACATTTTAAGTTTGTGGTAGGAGTTTTATCAGACAGAATCACATTTTTACGGACGTTAAATTCTGTAGAATTTATTCTGTATTGTTCTTATTTACATTGTATTTTCTTAATCAGGATCTTGAGCACAAAGTCATCACTCTGCTGAAGAATGAATTAAAAAGGTTTAAGAAGCTCCTGAGTCCAGATTACCCAGCATGTACTGAGAGGGAGGTGGAGGAAGAGGAGGTTCATCACAGTGTCAGAGAGGGAGCTCTGAAGATCACCCTGCATGTCCTGAAGAACATGAACCACACAGATCTCGCTACCACACTGCAGAACCGTAAGGAAACTGATTCATGCCATTATTCTCACGCTTTCATTCACAGTCAGAATATTAATCTAATCTTGCACCATGGCACTCTTAAATTCTGGATTGTGATTGGTCAGAAGGCGTTGATTAATTTTCTATAACAGTAGTGCAGCAGCAAATCACAGGTTAGAGGGTAGAAGGGTGTAGGGTGTTACTTGGATCAGAGGGTGATGTGTGTAGAGAGGGGTAGCACAGTGTTCAGGAGACAGCCTGGGCGTAGAAGCTGTTATTTATGGAATTCCTTGAGCAGATGTTTATATGATAAGATATTTATCATCACATTCTTCTGTTCTGTTAGAGGTGGGGCTGCTCTCTGTGTATCAGGACAAACTCAAATCCAAACTGGTGGAGAAATGTAAAAGAATTAATGAAGGAATCTCACAGCATGGAAGCTCAGCACTTCTGAATGAGATCTACACAGAGCTCTACATCACAGAGGGAGGAAGTGGAGACATCAGTAATGAACATGAGGTGAGACAGATTGAGACAGCGTCCAGGAGACCAGCAACACAGGAGATATCCATCAAATGTAATGACCTCTTTAAAGACAAGTCCATCAGAAGTGTGCTGACTAAAGGAGTTGCTGGAATTGGAAAAACAGTCTCTGTGCAGAAGTTCATTCTGGACTGGGCTGAAGGAAAAGCAAATCAGAACGTCACCTTCATGTTTCCACTTCCCTTTAGAGAGCTGAATCTGATGAAGGAGAAAAACTTCAGTTTGATGAAGCTTCTTCATCACTTTTTCCCAGAAATGAAAGAATTACACTTAATAGACTGTGACTCCATCAAAGTGGTGTTGATCTTTGATGGTCTGGATGAGTGTCGACTTCCTCTGAATTTCCAGAAGAATGAGAGATTGTGTGATGTGACACAGGCAGCCTCAGTGGATGTGCTGCTGACAAACCTCATCAAGGGGAACCTGCTCCCCTCTGCTCTCCTCTGGATAACCTCTCGACCAGGAGCAGCCAATCAGATCCCTCCTGGGTGTGTAGACCAGGTCACAGAGGTACGAGGGTTCAGTGATCCTCAGAAAGAGGAGTACTTCAGGAAGAGGATAAATAATCAGCGACTGGCCAATAAAATCATAAGACACATGAAGTCTTCAAGAAGCCTCTACATCATGTGCCACATCCCAGTCTTCTGCTGGATCTCAGCCACTGTTCTAGAGAGAATGTTGGGTGAAGCAGAGATTGGAGAGATCCCCAAGACTCTGACTCAAATGTTCACACACTTCCTGATCTTTCAGATCAAACACAAGGACCAAAAGTACCATGAGAAATGTGACCCTGATCCTCAGCAGACCAGAGAGTGTATCCTTGCACTGGGAAAACTGGCTTTCCAACAGCTGGAGAAAGGAAACCTGATCTTCTATGAGGAAGACCTGAGAGAGTGTGGCATTGATGTCAGAGAAGCTTCAGTTTACTTAGGAGTGTGTACCCAAATCTTCAGAGAGGAGTTTGGGCTTCACCTGGGGAAGGTGTTCAGCTTTGTACATCTGAGCATTCAGGAGTTTCTGGCTGCTTTATACGTATTTCTCTCCTTCGTCTTGAAAAACAGAAATCTTCTAAGGGATCAAAACACTGGAATGCTGCCTCTCTTAAGAAAGCAAACCATGTCTGCATTCCTGAAGAGTGCAGTGGACAAGGCCTTACAGAGTGAGAATGGACACCTGGACCTGTTCCTCCGCTTCCTTCTTAGTCTCTCACTGGAGTCCAATCAGACTCTCTTACGAGACCTACTGCCCCAGACAGGAAGCAGCTCTCACAGCAAAGAGGAAACAGTCAAGTACATCAAGGAGAAGATCAAAAAGAATCCCTTTCCAGAGAAATCCATCAATCTGTTCCAGTGTCTGAATGATCTGAATGACTATTCTCTAGAGCAGGAAGTCCAAACTTACCTGAACAAAGGAGGTAACAGTTGTCTCAGTGGAACCAGACTTTCTCCTGCTCAGTGGTCAGCTCTGGTGTTTCTGATGCTGAACTCAGAACAGCAGCTAGATGAGTTTGATTTGACAAAATATGATAGATCTGAGGAATGTCTTCTGAAGCTGCTGCTGGTGGTAAAAGCATCTAGGAAAGCCCTGTGAGTATTTTCTCATAAATGTATTATTAAAGTGATTGAAATGTAATGTATATGCAACGATATTATACTTATTAAAATAATGCTTGCATGATGAGGCATGGCCTGAGGGCACACCATGGTCAAAACCATACAAACCACAATGGGCAGTGGTAGCTCAGTGGTTAAGATGCTGCGCTACTGATTGGAAGGTTGTGAGTCCAAACCCCAGCACCACCAAGCTGCCACTGTTGGGCCCTTGAGCAAGGCCCTTAATCCTCAACTGCTCAGATGTATAGATAAAATAAATGTAAGTTGCTCTTGATAAGGGCGTCTGCCAAATGCAATAAAGGTAAAAAATAAAAATAAAAAAAAAACAACCAATGGATAATTGAACTCTAAAAGTGATGTTTATTTTTACAATGCAGCATAAGAGAGAGAGAGAGAATTGAGAGGCATTATGGGTATATAGATGAGGATTTTTCATGGTTAGAGCTTGTAAAGTTGTCACTATGAACCTATGACGGTTCAACACTCCATTCATTGTCACCATTTTAACTTCCTAAGCATTTTTTTGCTTGTCTTGCCTACTACCAGGGAGATGTGATGTAACCATTGATCTTTGACACTCAGGGTCAACACAGTCCCAGGCAAACATGTAATGTTTTAATTATGGTGTCTGTCTGTGGTGCTGGTAGCATAGCTGGCAATGTTGCTGAACCAGCACTCTAGTGGAAGCGATACCTATGTGAGTGTTGAATTCAACCCACTCAGAGGTAGTCTGATTTGATGTCAGTACCCTGAACAATGCTCAACCTGAAGGGTGAAGACTTGTAGTGATGACGATGCAGGGGTTCATGTCTTTTGTGTCAGTCATCCACTACAGGCTTTTGGGACAAGGCTGTTGATGCCACATCTCTATGGGTTTGAGTTTAATAAAAATTATAAGGGGTCTTCACCATAAGACTGTTCCCACACCCTGCTCTGTGGCTTTACCCTGGAACATGAAATCCCTTGTTTCTGCATGCTGGATCTAAGGTCAGGGTCTCTTTTAGTCAAAAGTATGCTAGGTGCTTCACCCAGCTTAATCACAACACCTTCTAGTTATTGGCAGCAATGAAGCATTGGTGGGGACACAAGAGTATATCCATCAAATGCTAGAAAGTCACTGGGGCCCTTGGAAACCAAAAGAGAGATCCTGGCATTGCCATAGTCCTCTGGAGATACTAAAATTTGTTTTGTTGTGGGCTTCTGGCACCACAGTTGAGACACATTGTGACCTTCCAACACGCTCTTTTAACCTATTTGTGACGCATAGTTCAATCTCCAGAAACTGGTTGATTCCTCAATCACTCTGAGGGCTTTGTATAGGGCTGCTTCCTCATCATTATGGACAAATTACAAACGTGTTATCAGAAAAGGTGGGTTCAGCTGGGAGAAAGTAATAAAGTTATCCTGGTAATTGTCCTCCAACTCCAGCTCCTGCAGCTAAGGTGGAAAGGTATTTTTAGAAGACTGATATGGTAGGTTTGCTTGGATGGACAAGCTGGGATGATCAGTGAGTTATTTGGTCCAATCTTTCCTCTATGGGGTAGGGGCCCTACCAGTTTACCAGGAAAGAGTCAATGGCAGGTTCAGTCATTGCCGTCCAATCATGGGCACTTGGAGCCAATGCTACCTCTTGAATATATGCACTTGATTTGGTTGTGGTGTCTGTTCATGGTGCTACTGGCATTTCTATCTGGCCACACTCATCATTAATGACTCTAATAACCCCTTTAAGTATTTACAAAACTTCTGTATAATATTTAATTCCAAATCTAATTGCTGCTGTGACAGATGACTGAGGTTTATCAATATTTGATATATAATTATTTCTTCTCTAGGCTGTTTGGGTGTAATCTCACAGAGGAAAGCTGTAGAGTTCTGTCCTCAGTTCTCAGCTCAAACTCCTCCAGTCTGACAGAATTGGACCTAAGTGGGAATAACCTGCAGGATTCAGGATTGAAGCTGCTGTCTGCTGGACTGGAGACTCCACAATGTAAACTGGAGATACTGAGGTCAGATCATCACGTTACACACGCATGCAGAAAAAATAACTGAGCATCTTGCTTTCCAAACACTGAACAACTCAAAGTGTGTCAGAGTGAGAAAATGAGGATATTTCTTAAAGTTGGTTTTTGGTTGATTGGATTTTCCCAGTGAAGGAAATCAAGAAAACAGTGAGATTTTCTTGCCAAACAGATTTGAAAGAGAAAAAAAAATACAGCCCTTTACAGTGTGATGTGTTTGCCAAGCCTCTACAATCATCACTCTTGATGATCAATAATCTCAGCTGGTATCTTTATCACATTTAAACTACAACCAGCTCATGATACCAATTAAAAACCTTTTCTAGGAAGAACTAAAATGAGAGCAACATTACCTACATGATGTAGGAGTCGAGGAATCAAAACTTTGAGAAAACGTATTTCATTATTAAATAAAATAATAATCTATGTATGTGTGTGTTTGAGTTGCATTTATTCTGATATATCATAATCTATGTCCCAGTCTGTGTGAGTGTAATCTGACAGAGGAAAGCTGTAGAGTTCTGTCCTCAGTTCTCAGCTCAAACTCCTCCAGACTGAGAGAACTGGACCTGAGTGTCAATAACCTGCAGGATTCAGGAGTGAAGCTGCTCTCTGCTGGACTGGAGAATCCACACTGTGCACTGGAGATACTGAGGTCAGATCATCACTTTATCACTGTAGATACCGATCACACAAATGCACACACTCACAGTCGAATGAGACAATTTATACTGTATGTATTTTAATTATATTTTTACGTTTCTTTGCTCTTCTCAATGGCATTTGTCTTGTTCCTGGTTCTTAAAATATTGTTTACTTGGTTTTGACCCTTGCCTGTTTTCCTGGTTTGCATGTTTGGCCCTGTCTTTGTTGACTCTGTCTGCCTGATCCTTGAACTCTATGGACTTTGTTGATGATTATAGGAAAAGTTCAAATTAGTCTGCTCTTCCAGTCATGCCTTTCTCATAAGTCCTTCTTGTTGAAGAAAACGGTATTCAGCACAGATTAGACCCCCTCCAATTAATAGTTTTCCCTCATCCTCATCATGAAAATATTAGGTTAATCCTGGGCACAAGAAGAGGTATATTTTTCTGTGCAGAGGCCATAAAAAGATCCCTGTCAGAGAAGGCCAAGATTTTCTTCATGCTCTTGAGGCTTATCGTGAGTGGACAGGGACTCTGTTTGTTAAGAAAAAACAAGATTACCTGATTGTAGTATGATTGGTAGACCTTATTTTGAGCCTACGTTGAGGTCAACAAGAAGCAAGTCAGTGATCGGGGGTGGGCGCACTGGGTCCTTCTTCTCTTGGGGCATGTGGGCCTCAGTTATCCAGCCCATGACTGTGGAAACTTGTGTACCTCAACCTGTGGCCCCAGAAGCTTGTAGACCACTGCCCATGGCCTTGATCACTCATTGCTAAACTCCATGGTGTCTGTTCTGCTGATGGCCTTCATGAGCCCTATTCCACTGATGGCTTAGATGAGCCCTGCTCTTCCTCTCCAGCAGTGTGTGGGTCTTGCCCTCCTGTCCAGTCCTGTCCACTCATGAATTCATGCCACGCCTTCAATGCACCTGTTTTAGCGTTCATCTGTGAGCCAGCTGCAGTGATGACCTTTGCAAGCTCTATAGTCTTCTATCCCTGTGAATGGACTTCTTTTGGCTGAAAGGCACATTCAGGAGATCCCAATACTTGTCATAATGTATGTAAAAATATTTGGCAGAGGAAGTACACCAAGGTCTTCTAAAAATAAAGGGTCTCCTGCAGTGGTCAGTTCCCTCCAGAACAAGGCTCAATGCTTGGTCCTCTTCTAATTTCCCTAATTTCTAAAGGCTCCAGCCTTTCCTAACCACAGAGGCCACTCAGTTGCTTGTTCAGTTAACTGTCATCTCGAGATTGGACTACTGTAGCTCACTTCTGGCAGATCTGCCTCTGAGCACCATTCCAACCATTGCAGCTGATTGAGAATGCAGATGCATGGTTTTGTAACCTCCCCAAGTCCTCTGACACCATCCCATTGCTATGCTCCCTCTACTGACTTCCAGTAGCTGCTGCATCAGAATTAAAACATTGTTGCTCAAATACAAGGATAAAAATGGACCCCACTTGCCTGAAGGCACTTATCACACCATGCACTGCACCACGTTCCCAACCAGCCTTTATCATAACTTAGGTCAGCTCATCATCCCTCATGGGACAAGGAAGACCATCAAGACTGTCCCTGGAGAACAGCTGAGGCACTGTCTGTCATCAAATGAAGACTGTATAAGCCAGGACTAAATCTAAAAAGAAACACTGAGTCCTACTCCATTTTCTTGCTGTACTAATTCTTACACTAACCCTTCTCTTGTGTGGTTCCTAGAGCATGGACGATTTGTACTAGAGTGAACTTGTTTTATTCAGTAGAGACTATAAAGCAGTTTTGTAAGTTGTGTTATAGTTAATGTAAATGTAAATGTACGGTGTGATTTTTTTTAATGTAGGTTATATCAGTGCAATATTAAAGGTGAAGGCTGTGCTGCTCTGGCTTCAGCTCTGAAAACAAATCCCTCATCACACCTAAGAGAGCTGAATGTGAGCAGAAATAATCCAGGAGAATCAGGAGTGAAGCTGCTCTCTGATCTACTGAAGGACCCACACTGTAAACTGGAGACACTACAGTGAGTTACTGACTTACTGTCTGTTATATAGACGTGTGTGAGTGTGTATGTGAGCTTGTAAGAGGTAGAAATCCTGAAACTTAACACATATCTTAGCAGAAATGCAGTGTTTTGCTGTTTCACGTACTCAGAACTGATCAGTGTGTCATATTCTGTGTCTTACAGGATCGAGACATAACCACAGACAGGTGATTATGGTTGTGCTGTGCAATAAAACTGAGACGTTATGATGTGAGACTGTGTTGCTTTGGCAGCACCAACTTTCCTGTTGTTAAGCCTTCAGAAAGGACTGTTGTTTTTGTTGTTGTTGTTGTTGTTGTTGTTGTTTTGTTATAGTGCACAAACATAGTAAAGTGATCCCAAGTAAGCAAACAGTAACAGAGCTTTAATATTTCTGGAATTAATTTTCATTACTTACAGTTTGTCACTTGACACACAAGAAATGTTTAAAACATTAGGAATTGTGCTGTTACAGGAAAATAATGAATGGTGGAGTGGTGTGATCAAGTGGAATTACTTCTTATCCATTTATAGTTACAAAGCGCTCACAATGGAGACTCCTTCCATCAATGTTAAATCAACAGATCAACAATTACACATATTTTTAAAAATGGAGAGCTGTAGAGAAGTTAAACCTGTTGTTTTTTTCTGACTAAAATGATTTTATTTAATCCTTTGTCGGTATTTATGTGTGACAAAAATATCTAATATATATATATATATATATATATAAATTGTGTATCTGTGTATATATCATGCTAGAGTTTTAATAATTTATTCATATTTTATTGCATATATCACATACATTTTACATTTGTTTGTTTCATTCCTGCAGTTAATATCTGTATACTAAATATTAATATTACATTAATTTAAGTTTTGGTGTAATTGGATCAATTATTCTAATATAATTCTAATAATCTTTAACAACATAGTATCCTAAAATCATAACATAAAAATTCCATCTGCTAACATCATAAGGAAACAAATACGTATTTATTGGCACTTTCTGTTTGTAAACTAACAAATATTTTCAGAAAATAAATACTGAATAAAAACTGAGATTATTGAATGGAGCCTGATTATTTATTATTAAAAAGCAAAGCCACTGTTATGTCACTGTTATGTCACTGTTATATAAACTGAAACGTGAGAATGTGAATGAACTACATTATAAAAAATAAATACTTTTTTCCTCGCGCGCGCCCTCCGGAGGTGGTTTGGAAGAGGACGTTGAGTTGTGACGTCATCAACAAGGTCCCATCTAATTGGTCAGAAGTGCGTTATTCGGAGTGGGTGGGGCTTTGAGGTCAGGCTTTCTTTATCCAATCACGGCGAGAGAGGGGTGTGTTCTTGGAATGTGGGTGGGGGATAATAAAGTTAACGTGTTGTTGGGAGAAGCAGAATTTGTTTAGTGAAAGTTTTCTACAATCTGAGGACGAAACCAGAGAGTTACAGGGAAAGACACACGAGCTCGTGACGCGCCCATCCCAATTACAGCACGCGCTCTGAGCGCGCGACCGCACAGCGTAGAGAGAGAGAGAGAGACGGAGTGTGAGGACACGGAAATCAGTGGTGTGTGTGTGAGTGAGTGTGTGTGTGTGTGTGTGAGTTAGTGTGTGTGTGTGAGTTAGTGTGTGTGTGTGAGAGTGTGTGTGTGAGAGGATGAAGGTACAGTTCGCTCCGTTAAATATCCCGGTGAGGAGACGCGCGCAGACCGCCGCCGTGCTGCAGTGGATCTTCTCCTTCCTCGCGCTCGGTGAGTGATGATATGATTAATTAATTAATTAATCATATTAATTCGATGTTAATATTAATTAATTAATTAATATGATTAATTCGATATTAACATCACTATAGACTGATCCTTATGTTAATATGAACAATTTTTTGCCTGTTTAATAAAGTTGTCTTTAGATTTATATTATTATTTATTCGTATGTATTATCATTATTAATCATCGACTAACAATAAAAACTCATTTACACCAGGGCGCTGCTGAGTTCTGGACTGTGATTGGTCAGAAGGTGTTGATTAGTTCTCTATAACAGCAGCTCTGACAATAATGCAGGTTTATATTAATGCGCTGGCTCTGAGGCCTTATCGTTTCTATAGTAACAGCTCATTCACAGGGACGAGTACAGGACGCTCCACTGATAATAAACCTGTTTTAAAAATTGTTGATATGGTGAAGTTTTCTCCAGGGTAAGGAGATGTTTATGTAACATTTAGCTTTACCAGAGGTGAAGCTGTAACTGTAAGTTTTCCCACATCTTCAGGACAGAGGAGTTTACGCTTCTTTGCGGTTTCACTGTAACACGACAAGCTGCGATTTTTTCTCTTATTAACTTGAAGAGAGAGAATAAAGAGAGGGAATAAAGAGAGGGAATAAAGAGAGGGAATAAAGAGAGGGAATAAAGAGAGGGAATAGAGAGAGGGAATAGAGAGAGGGAATAAAGAGAGGGAATAAAGAGAGGGAATAAAGAGAGGGCTGGTGAGGGAACGAGTGTTTATAGCTGCTATAACGTAAGCGACAACAGGAACTAACTTGTTTTACGACTGTATCACAACATTAAATGTAACTACAAACAGATAAAAAGTATGACGTTATTTAATAAATAAAAAATTGTAATCGTTGGTAAATTGCTGTTGTACAAGAGGAATAAAACACTTGGGGACGTGCCGTTATCAGGATAGAATGATTTTCTAATATTGTAGTAATCAAGTAATCAGGTGTAATTCTGTCTTTACTTATTCATTATCTGTCTGTCTCTCTGTCTGTCTCTCTGTCTGTCTCTCTGTCTGTCTCTCTGTCTGTCTCTCTGTCTGTCTCTCTGTTTCAGTGTAATTCAGTTTGTTTTGTAAACATTTTTGCCCAAATCTCAGTACAGAATAACGACAATCATTTAAATAATAAAATGACCAGACTGAACAAGTCAGTACTGATGATAATATACTGATTATAATTTTTATTATAATTAGTAGTAGTAGTATTAATGTGTGTGTGTGTGTGTGTGTGTGTGTGTGTGTGTGTGTGTGTGTGTGTGTGTGTGTAGCTCAGTGCTGTCTGGCGGCCTTCGTGCTGCTCTGCGTCAGTGACTGGTGGATTTTGGCCGTGCTTTATGCTGGTTGGCTATATTTAGACAGGGACACGCCCACAAGTGGAGGTCGAAGGTCACATTTGCTCAGGAACTGGACTGTGTGGAAATACTTCAGGGACTATTTCCCCATCTCGGTAAGAGAGAACTGGGGATGTGTCATGGGGTCAAATGTCAAGAATTGGTTCTGTACAGTACTGTAATAGAAACGAAAGAAATCTCAACATTCATCTCTCGCTCTCTCTCGCTCTCTCTCGCTCTCTCGCGCTCTCTCGCGCTCTCTCGCGCTCTCTCGCGCTCTCTCGCGCTCTCTCGGTCTCTCTCGGTCTCTCTCGGTCTCTCTCGGTCTGTAGTTGGTGAAGACGGTGGATTTGGACCCTAAATGTAATTATCTCTTTGGATTTCACCCTCACGGTGTTCTGGTGGCCGGTGCTTTTGGGAATTTCTGTACGGAAGCATCACAGTTTTCCAAGCTGTTCCCGGGCCTCACCCCGTACCTGCTCATGCTGCCCTTCTGGTTCCGAGTACCTTTTTTCAGAGACTACATCATGTCTGCAGGTGAGACACGGACACTGGGTCAGGATCAGGAGGTCATTCCCCAAAACTAACAGAACCATTTACATACGTGAGTGAATCACTCAAGGAGTCATTTACAAATGTAGGTAAATCACTTGAGAAATCGTATACAGATAAAATCACTTGAGGGGTCATTTACAAACACAGTCTGCTCTGAAAGTATTGGAACAGCAAGGCCAGTTCTATTGATTGTGCTTTACACTGGAGACATTTGGGTTTGAGATCAGAAGCTGGATATGAGACGACAGGTCAGAATTTCAGCTTCATTTCCTGATATTTACATCTAGATGTGTTAAACAACTTAGAATATAGCACCTTTTGTTTATGTCCACCCATTTGTCAAGTGATCAAAAGTATTAGAACATGTGACTGACAGGTGTTTCTTGTTGCCCAGGTCTGAACCCTGGGTTTCACCTGTGAAGACTGCATTTGTTGTTAAAAAGGATAAGCTAAGTTGCTTTAGATAAAAGCATCTGCTAAATGAATAAATGTAAAATATAAATGTAAACCAACATGAAGACCAGGGAGCTGACCTGACTGACCAGAAGAGTTCAGCCAAGGAAAAGGGCACCAGTTGATGACTGAAATACAGAGATGAGCCACAAAAGTTCTGGAACCAAGATGAACCTCTTCCAAAGTGATGGAAAGGCCAAAGTGTGGAGAAAGAAAGGATCTGCTCATGATCCAAAACATACAAGCTCATCTGTGAAACATGATGGAGTTAGTGTCATGGCTTGGGCTTGTATGGCTGCTTCTGGAACAGGCTCACTAATCTTTATTGATGATGGAACTCATGATGGTAGCAGCAGAATGAATTCAGAAGTTTACAGGAACATTTTGTCTGACAATTTACAGAGAAATGCATCCAAATGAATCAGGAGGAACTTCAAGACAACGATCCAAAACACACTGCTGACTCAACAAAGGACTTCATCAGGGGGGGAAAGTGGAAGGTTTTAGACTGGCCAAGTCAATCACCAGATCTTAATCAATTTGGCAATCATTGCATCAGTAGACATTCTTCTATGTAGAAATATCTGAATTTGGACCAACTGGGTAGCACAGGCACTGCCATTACACACACACACACACACACACACACACACACACACACACACACACACACACACACACACACACAGTACTGAAGTCAAACATGCTGTGATGTACTGATTGTATACATGTTAAACATTGCCCTCTTGTGGGTGACACACAGTGATGAGTCCATATTAATCCACAGGAGCAGAAACCTTCAGCAACATCTAGAGCAGCTTCACACACACCACCACTGAGAAACTGGAGTGTGTGAGTGTGTGAGTGTGTGAGTGTGTGAGTGTGTGAGTGTGTGAGTGTGTGTTACTCTTTCCTTGAACTGTAACATACTGTTTCATCATTAGGTTCAGGACCATTTCTCAAGCTCTGTATGTGCACACACACACACACACACACACACACACACACACACACACACACACACACACACACACACACACACACACACACACACACACACAGCATTTCACACTTATGTGCAGCCAAAGTACTCATTCTCTCAGACAGACAGACAGAGAAGTGTATAAACAGACGGAGAGACAGATGGACAGAGGAGTGTATAGACAGACAGACAGAGGAGTGTATAGACAGATGGACGGAGGAGTGTATAGACAGATGGACGGAGGAGTGTATAGACAGATGGACGGAGGAGTGTATAGACAGACAGACAGAGAAGTGTATAAACAGACGGAGAGACAGATGGACAGAGGAGTGTATAGACAGACAGACAGAGGAGTGTATAAACAGACGGACAGAGGAGTGTATAAACAGACGGACAGAGGAGTGTATAAACAGACAGACAGACAGATGGACAGAGGAGTGTATAAACAGACAGACAGACAGACGGACAGAGGAGTGTATAAACAGACAGACAGACAGACGGACAGAGGAGTGTATAAACAGACAGACGGACAGAGGAGTGTATAAACAGACAGACAGACGGACAGAGGAGTGTATAAACAGACAGACGGACAGAGGAGTGTATAAACAGACAGACGGACAGAGGAATGTATAAACAGAGGGACGGACAGACGGACAGAGGAGTGTATAGACAGACGGACAGAGGAGTGTATAGACAGATGGACGGAGGAGTGTATAGACAGATGGACGGAGGAGTGTATAGACAGATGGACGGAGGAGTGTATAAACAGACGGACAGACAGACGGACAGAGGAGTGTATAGACAGATGGACGGAGGAGTGTATAGACAGATGGACGGAGGAGTGTATAGACAGATGGACGGAGGAGTGTATAGACAGACGGACGGAGGAGTGTATAAACAGACAGACAGATGGACGGAGGAGTGTATAGACAGATGGACGGAGGAGTGTATAGACAGATGGACGGAGGAGTGTATAGACAGACGGACGGACAGACGGACGGAGGAGCGTATAGACAGACGGACGGACAGACGGACGGAGGAGCGTATAGACAGACGGACGGACAGACGGACGGAGGAGCGTATAGACAGATGGACGGAGGAGTGTATAAACAGACGGACAGACAGACGGACAGAGGAGTGTATAGACAGACAGACAGAGGAGTGTATAGACAGACGGACGGAGGAGTGTATAGACAGACGGACGGAGGAGTGTATAGACAGACGGACGGAGGAGTGTATAAACAGACAGACAGATGGACAGAGGAGCGTATAAACAGACAGACAGAGGAGCGTATAAACAGACAGACGGACGGAGGAGCGTATAGACAGACGGACGGACAGACGGACGGAGGAGCGTATAGACAGACGGGCGGACAGACGGACGGAGGAGCGTATAGACAGACGGGCGGACAGACGGACGGAGGAGCGTATAGACGGACGGGCGGACAGACGGACGGAGGAGTGTATAGACAGATGGACGGAGGAGTGTATAAACAGACGGACAGACAGACGGACAGAGGAGTGTATAGACAGACAGACAGAGGAGTGTATAGACAGACGGACGGAGGAGTGTATAGACAGACGGACGGAGGAGTGTATAGACAGACGGACGGAGGAGTGTATAAACAGACAGACAGATGGACAGAGGAGCGTATAAACAGACAGACAGAGGAGCGTATAAACAGACAGACAGAGGAGCGTATAAACAGACAGACGGACGGAGGAGCGTATAGACAGACGGACGGACAGACGGACGGAGGAGCGTATAGACAGACGGACGGACAGACGGACGGAGGAGCGTATAGACAGACGGACGGACAGACGGACGGAGGAGTGTATAGACAGATGGACGGAGGAGTGTATAAACAGACGGACAGACAGACGGACAGAGGAGTGTATAGACAGACAGACAGAGGAGTGTATAGACAGACGGACGGAGGAGTGTATAGACAGACGGACGGAGGAGTGTATAGACAGACGGACGGAGGAGTGTATAAACAGACAGACAGATGGACAGAGGAGCGTATAAACAGACAGACAGAGGAGCGTATAAACAGACAGACGGACGGAGGAGCGTATAGACAGACGGACGGACAGACGGACGGAGGAGCGTATAGACAGACGGGCGGACAGACGGACGGAGGAGCGTATAGACAGACGGGCGGACAGACGGACGGAGGAGCGTATAGACGGACGGGCGGACAGACGGACGGAGGAGCGGATAGACCGACGGGCGGAGAGACGGACGGAGGAGCGAATAGACAGACGGGCGGACAGACGGACGGAGGAGCGTATACACGGACGGGCGGACAGACGGACGGAGGAGCGTATAGAGGGACGGGGGGACAGACGGACGGAGGAGCGTATAGACGGACGGGCGGACAGACGGACGGAGGAGCGTATAGACGGACGGACGGACAGACGGACGGAGGAGCGTATAGACAGACGGACGGACAGACGGACGGAGGAGCGTATAGACAGACGGACGGACAGACGGACGGAGGAGCGTATAGACAGACGGACGGACAGACGGCCGGAGGAGCGTATAGACAGACGGACGGACAGACGGACGGAGGAGCGTATAAACAGACGGAGGAGCGTATAAACAGACAGAGGAGCGTATAAACAGACAGAGGAGCGTATAAACAGACAGAGGAGCGTATAAACAGACAGAGGAGCGTATAAACAGACAGACAGACAGACAGAGGAGTGTATAAACAGACAGAGGAGTGTATAAACAGACAGAGGAGTGTATAAACAGACAGAGGAGTGTATAAACAGACAGAGGAGTGTATAAACAGACAGAGGAGTGTATAAACAGACAGACAGACAGACAGAGGAGTGTATAAACAGACAGACAGACAGACAGAGGAGTGTATAAACAGACAGACAGACAGAGGAGTGTATAAACAGACAGACGGATGGACAGGAGTGTATAAACAGACAGAGGAGTGTATAAACAGACAGACAGACAGACAGACAGACAGAGGAGTGTATAAACAGACAGACAGATGGACAGAGGAGTGTATAAACAGACAGACAGACGGACAGAGGAGTGTATAAACAGACAGACAGATGGACAGAGGAGTGTATAAACAGACAGACAGACGGACAGAGGAGTGTATAAACAGACAGACAGACGGACAGAGGAGTGTATAAACAGACAGACAGACGGACAGAGGAGTGTATAAACAGACAGACAGACGGACAGAGGAGTGTATAAACAGACAGACAGACGGACAGAGGAGTGTATAAACAGACAGACAGATGGACAGAGGAGTGTATAAACAGACCGACGGACAGATGGACGGAGGAGCGTATAAACAGACGGACGGACAGATGGACGGAGGAGCGTATAAACAGACGGACGGACAGATGGACGGAGGAGCGTATAAACAGACGGACGGATGGACAGATGGACGGAGGAGCGTATAAACAGACGGACGGATGGACGGAGGAGCGTATAAACAGACGGACGGATGGACGGAGGAGCGTATAAACAGACGGACAGACGGACGGAGGAGCGTATAAACAGACGGACGGACGGAGGAGCGTATAAACAGACGGACGGACAGACGGACGGAGGAGCGTATAAACAGACGGACGGACGGAGGAGTGTATAAACAGACGGACGGACAGACGGACGGAGGAGCGTATAAACAGACGGACAGACGGACGGAGGAGCGTATAAACAGACGGACGGAGGAGCGTATAAACAGACGGACGGACGGAGGAGTGTATAAACAGACGGACGGACGGAGGAGCGTATAAACAGACAGACGGACAGACGGAGGAGCGTATAAACAGACAGACGGACGGACGGAGGAGCGTATAAACAGACAGAGGAGCGTATAAACAGACAGAGGAGCGTATAAACAGACAGAGGAGCATATAAACAGACAGACAGACAGACAGAGAAGTGTATAAACAGACAGAGGAGTGTATAAACAGACAGACAGACAGACAGAGGAGTGTATAAACAGACAGACAGACAGACAGAGGAGTGTATAAACAGACAGACAGACAGAGGAGTGTATAAACAGACAGACGGATGGACAGGAGTGTATAAACAGACAGAGGAGTGTATAAACAGACAGACAGACAGATGGACAGAGGAGCGTATAAACAGACAGACAGACAGATGGACAGAGGAGCGTATAAACAGACGGACGGACAGAGGAGCGTATAAACAGACGGACGGACAGATGGACGGAGGAGCGTATAAACAGACGGACGGACAGATGGACGGAGGAGCGTATAAACAGACGGACGGATGGACAGAGGAGCGTATAAACAGACGGACGGATGGACAGAGGAGCGTATAAACAGACGGACGGATGGACAGAGGAGCGTATAAACAGACGGACGGATGGACAGAGGAGCGTATAAACAGACGGACGGATGGACAGAGGAGCGTATAAACAGACGGACGGATGGACAGAGGAGCGTATAAACAGACGGACGGATGGACAGAGGAGCGTATAAACAGACGGACGGATGGACAGAGGAGCGTATAAACAGACGGACGGATGGACAGAGGAGCGTATAAACAGACAGACAGAGGAGCGTATAAACAGACAGACAGAGGAGCGTATAAACAGACAGACGGATGGACAGAGGAGTGTATAAACAGACAGACAGAGGAGTGTATAAACAGACAGACAGAGGAGTGTATAAACAGACAGACAGACAGAGGAGTGTATAAACAGACAGACGGATGGACAGAGGAGTGTATAAACAGACAGACAGAGGAGTGTATAAACAGACAGACGGATGGACAGAGGAGTGTATAAACAGACAGAGGAGTGTATAAACAGACAGAAAGACAGACAGAGGAGTGTATAAACAGATAGACAGACAGAGGAGTGTATAAACAGACAGACAGACAGATGGACAGAGGAGTGTATAGACAGACAGATGGACAGAGGAGTGTATAAACAGACAGACAGATGGACAGAGGAGTGTATAGACAGATGGACAGAGGAGTGTATAGACAGAGGAGCGTATAAACAGACAGACAGACAGAGGAGTGTATAAACAGACAGACAGACAGATAGACAGAGGAGTGTATAAACAGACAGACGGATGGACAGAGGAGTGTATAAACAGACAGACAGATGGACAGAGGAGTGTATAGACAGATGGACAGAGGAGCGTATAGACAGACAGACAGACAGACGGACAGAGGAGCGTACAGACAGACAGACAGACGGACAGAGGAGCGTACAGACAGACAGACAGACGGACAGAGGAGCGTGCAGACAGACGGACAGAGGAGCGTGCAGACAGACGGACAGAGGAGCGTGCAGACAGACGGACAGAGGAGCGTGCAGACAGACGGACAGAGGAGCGTGCAGACAGACGGACAGACGGACAGAGGAGCGTGCAGACAGACGGACAGACGGACAGAGGAGCGTACGGACAGACGGACAGAGGAGCGTATAGACAGACAGATGGACAGAGGAGCGTATAGACCGACAGAGGAGCGTCTAAACAGACAGACAGATGGACAGAGGAGCGTATAAACAGACAGACAGACCGAGGAGCGTATAAACAGACAGACAGATGGACCGAGGAGCGTATAAACAGACAGACAGATGGACCGAGGAGCGTATAAACAGACAGACAGATGGACAGAGGAGCGTATAAACAGACAGACAGATGGACAGAGGAGCGTATAAACAGACAGATAGACAGAGGAGTGTATAAACAGACAGATAGACAGAGGAGCGTATAAACAGACAGACAGATAGACAGAGGAGTGTATAAACAGACAGATAGACAGAGGAGTGTATAAACAGACAGACAGATCATTAGGTTCAGGACCATTTCTCAAGCTCTGTATGTGCACACACACACACACACACACACACACACACACACACACACACACACACACACACACACAGCATTTCACACTTATGTGCAGCCAAAGTACTCATTCTCTCAGACAGACAGACAGAGAAGTGTATAAACAGACGGACAGACAGATGGACAGAGGAGTGTATAGACAGACAGACAGAGGAGTGTATAGACAGATGGACGGAGGAGTGTATAGACAGATGGACGGAGGAGTGTATAGACAGATGGACGGAGGAGTGTATAGACAGATGGACGGAGGAGTGTATAGACAGACAGACAGAGAAGTGTATAAACAGACGGACAGACAGATGGACAGAGGAGTGTATAGACAGACAGACAGAGGAGTGTATAGACAGATGGACGGAGGAGTGTATAAACAGACAGACAGAGGAGTGTATAAACAGACAGACAGACAGACGGACAGAGGAGTGTATAGACAGACAGACAGACGGACAGAGGAGTGTATAAACAGACAGACAGACGGACAGAGGAGTGTATAGACAGACAGACAGACGGACAGAGGAGTGTATAAACAGACAGACAGACGGACAGATGAGTGTATAAACAGACAGACAGACAGACGGACAGAGGAGTGTATAAACAGACAGACGGACAGAGGAATGTATAAAAAGAGGGACGGACAGACGGACAGAGGAGTGTATAGACAGACAGACAGAGGAGTGTATAGACAGACGGACGGAGGAGTGTATAGACAGACGGACGGAGGAGTGTATAGACAGATGGACGGAGGAGTGTATAAACAGACGGACAGACAGACGGACAGAGGAGTGTATAGACAGATGGACGGAGGAGTGTATAGACAGATGGACGGAGGAGTGTATAGACAGACGGACGGAGGAGTGTATAGACAGACGGACGGAGGAGTGTATAAACAGACAGACAGACAGATGGACAGAGGAGCGTATAAACAGACAGACAGAGGAGCGTATAAACAGACAGACGGACGGAGGAGCGTATAGACAGACGGACGGACGGACGGACGGAGGAGCGTATAGACAGACGGACGGACGGACGGACGGAGGAGCGTATAGACAGACGGACGGACGGAGGAGCGTATAGACGGACGGACGGACGGACGGAGGAGCGTATAGACAGACGGACGGACAGACGGACGGAGGAGCGTATAGACGGACGGGCGGACAGACGGACGGAGGAGCGTATAGACGGACGGGCGGACAGACGGACGGAGGAGCGTATAGACGGACGGGCGGACAGACGGACGGAGGAGCGTATAGACGGACGGGCGGACAGACGGACGGAGGAGCGTATAGACGGACGGGCGGACAGACGGACGGAGGAGCGTATAGACGGACGGGCGGACAGACGGACGGAGGAGCGTATAAACAGACACACAAATAGTTGGACAGACACTCTTTGACCCCGACCTTTAAACTGCAGACCTTTGACCTTTAGGGTTGGTGTCGAGTGAGAAGGCAAGCATGAGTTACCTGCTCAGTCGTCCAGGGGGCGGGGCTGTAGCGGTGCTGGTCGTGGGCGGAGCTCCAGAGAGCCTGGAGGCACGGCCTGGAGCACTGAATCTCCAACTACTGCAGAGGAAAGGATTCATCAAACTCGCACTCAAACACGGGTATAAGTCTGTATGTGTGTGTGTGTGTGTGTGTGTGTGTGTTTGTGTGTGTGTATACATATATATTTGCATGTGTCTAATTCTATTTGTGTGTGTGTGTGTGTGTGTGTGTGTGTGTAGAGCAGTGTTGGTGCCTGTGTTCTCCTTTGGTGAAAATGAGCTGTTTGATCAGATGGAGAACCCTGTAGGCTCCGCCCTCCGCCGGTTTCAGGACCGCCTCCAGAGGATTATGGGTATAGCTTTGCCTCTGTTTCACGCCAGAGGAGTGTTTCAGTACAGCTTCGGCCTGTTACCCTATAGAAAACCTATACACACTGTGGGTACGACACACACACACACACACACACACACACACACACACACACACACACACACACAGATTTATTGGAGCAGTAATTGAAATAATGAGTGAATAAAAGTGTCTGTCTCCCTGTCTGTCTCCCTGTCTGTCTCCCTGTCTGTCTCCCTGTCTGTCTCCCTGTCTGTCTCCCTGTCTGTCTCCCTGTAGTTGGAAGGCCGATAGCAGTCGAGCTGAATCCGTGTCCCACTAAAGAGGACATCGAGTCTCTCCACCAGCGCTACATGGAGGTCAGTCACTGAGAGAGAGGTGTACAGCGGATATAAAAAGTTTACACGCCCCTGTTAAAATGGCTGGTTTTAACTAGTTGAAGATTGGGTCAGATATTTTTCCACCTTTACTGTGAAATCGCAACCAACAACATTCAAGTGAGAAGTTAATAGAAACATTTTAGGAAGAAAAAAAGCAAAAACCTGCACTAACCTCTTTGCATAAGTATACACGCCCCTTAACTAACACATTGTTAAAGCACCTTTTGCTTGTGACACAGCACTCTGTGTTTTTGGGTAAGAGTCTTCCAACTTAGCATGTCTTCATTTCGTAATTTTATTCCACTCTTCCTTACAAAAATGCTCCAGATCTATCAGATAGTGAGGGGATCTCCTCCTTCTGAAGCCGCTCGTTTGGCTTGTAATCGTGCAGGAAGGTGAACTGTTTCTTCATCTTCAGCTGTCTAACAGAGACCTGCAGGTTTTGTGCTGGAATAGATTATTATTTGGAGCTATCCATGATTCCCTCGATCTTAACTAGATCCTCAGTCCCAGCTGAAGAGAAGCAGCTCCATAGCACGATGCTGCCGCCACCATGCTTCACCATGGCTGTGGTGTTCTTTGGACGATAAGCTGTCTTGTTTTTGCACCAAACATATCTTTTAGAATTATTCCCAGAAAGTTCTCCTCAGACCATACCAGCGTTTTCCAGTGAGATCCCGTACAGGCTCGTAAGATCTTTGAGGAACATGGCTTCAGCAGCCGGATGAAAACAAGATGTGAAGAAAATCCTACAGAAACAGCTGAACTTTATTTGGGGTTAATCAGAATAACTTCATTGATGACAGCTGTATGATAATTACTTTTGAACATGAGATTGAATGTGATTGGTTCATTCTGAGAGCAGTCACATGACCCATTATAAAGTGGTGCACACACACACAGCCAGGTTTGTGTAGGTTTTTTCTGTTTTCCTAAAATATTTATTAGTTTTTCACTTGTATGTTGGTTGTGTTTCACATTAAAGGTGGAAAAAGTTCTGACCTGATTGACTTGGAACCTGCAGTTTTAACAGGGATGTGTAGACTTTTATATAAATGTGTGTGTGTGTGTGTGTGTGTGTGTGTGTGTGTATAAATAAAATGTTATTTCTCCTCTTTGCAGGGTCTGACTCAGCTTTTTGAGGAGAACAAGGAGAAGTATGGCATCGATAAAGACAAACACCTCAAATTTATCTGAAACCTGTCTGTCTCTCAAACTGTCTGTTTGTCTACCTGTCTGTCTCTCTGAAATGCTATGTGTGTGTGTTATCTGAAACATTTAGAAAAGAAAGAACTACTAAAAACAATTCTGTTTCTAATGAATATGGAAATGACTGATTAAACACACAGTGTAATGTCATCACTTGTGATGTCACAAGTCTAAATGATCATCTACAGGAGATTATTTATGTCTTTAGTGCCTGTAGCCGTGTGAGCTTTACGTGCCGGCGTGTGATTGGTGAACGGTGTGGGCGTGGGCGTGGTTGAATATAAACATATCAGTTTTGGAGAACACATTGTGTGTGTGTTTGTTTTTAACAGCCGAATTTGAACTTGTTTAACGAGACCTCGAGTCTCCAGAGGAAATAAAAATGAGTCTGAACAACTGAATAAAATTTATGATAAATGCATTTAAAATGAAATACATGATTGTGGATATTTTTACAGACATCATTGGGATAACTGAACTGTAACGTGTCTGGATTTAAGTGGTGTGTGTGTGTGTGTGTGTGTGTGTGTGTGAAGATTTTGTTCTTTGATAATATTTGCACTTATTAAATGCTCCATTAGAACATTTTTCACATCATTTCAGACAAAATTGTCAAAATCCAGAATAATAGATACTTTTTTTTACTTGAAAACTAAATCTTCATAATAATTCCATCATAATCTTTATCCAGTAATAAGTTTTATTTTATATAACTGACATCATAATTTAACATTACAGTTAAATGCCAAACTTCATTATCACGTTAGTCGTAACTTACGATGTTAAATAAATTCCCTCCTCCTTTTCTTTCCTGTTCGTTCTATAGATATAAATATAATATAAAATGTGCTTCTCTGCAGTCTGTTTACTCTCACTAACAGACGCGTCCGGTTAGGAATTACATTATTATATTTTCAGTATTACAGAATAAACAGAACCTGAATTGATCATTTACACTGAAACAGTAGAAAATTAACAGCCACTGATTTTAAACAAACAAACAAAGAAAAATAAATAAATAGTATGCTGTGAAATCCAGAGTTTGTGACTCATCATGGAGTCTTAAAGGAGAAAAAGGTTTAATGCTTCCTCAAGGTCACATGATTATGGATAAATATTCCTGTAATTAGTGTTATGTATTACTTTACTGTATAAATTATAATATATATACTTACATTTACATTTTATTAGCACTTTTATCCAACGTGACTACTGAAGTGAGATTTAAAAAAAATAAAAATCAGTAGACTTTATTTAGTATTTTACAGAAACCAGTCTCTGCACTAAGAATAAATCGTTATAGCCCCAAACTCAGCACTGATTTTCCCGCTGACTGGGTGTGATGCTGTTTCTGGCCACCAGGTGGAGACAAAAACTCATGTAACCCAATGCAGCGATAAAAGTGTCGCAGTATGTGTACATTATTGTGTTCATATTATTATTATTATTGTTGTTGTTGTTGTTGTTGTTAATAGATGTATGATATTCTACACAGGGTTTAGAGTTGTTCGCACTGCACAGAGTGAAGAAGGTAGCAGTTTGTACTCTACAAAGGTTCCTCAAAGATTCTTAGCTTTCTAAGATCCATGTTGCAGGGCTCTACATAGAACCATTAAGGGTTCCTCTAGAAGGACAAACCGAGGAAGCAACCGAGGGACTGAGGAGCTGATATACAAACATCCCTCTAGAGAATAACACACAGTGACGTATACAGGGTGTGTACGCCTCA